>JAPDSC010043968.1:0-12266 GCA_026290005.1 Latrodectus geometricus
AAAATAGAAATTTTTAGTCGTTAAAATAGAAATTTTTAGCAAAAATGATGAGTTAAGAGAGACATAATAACATAAATGAAATCAAGAAAAATATGCATATGATTTTAATAAGGATATTAATAAAGGTAGTGAAATCATCTAAAAAAGAGACATAAAAAATCGAGTTTGTGGTTTAATATAAAGAACTATTTCTTTTGACTCAGCTCATTGCATATTACATTCGAATGTTGAGAAGGGATTGGGATTTTATTTTAAATTTTAGTTACAATACTATGAACCAGCCGCCCAACCTGTCTAGTGGTTAGCGCAACTCACTACGGATGAGGAGGACCTGTGTTCGAATCCCGGCTCGGGCATGGACATACTTTCTCTTTCTCTCTCTTGGGACTTTATTTTGATCTTTTTTTAGCTCTTTTTCTAATTAGCTCTCAACAGCATGAAATGTATGCTGTGTTTCTTTCGTCTGCCTGCACATACGTTGGGGTTGGTGCTAAAGAATTTCCTCTTTTTCCCCCCTCTCTCTCTCTCTTTACACATAACAAAACGACTGTTATTTTGGCAAAGATCTCCTGGAAATCAATTATACGTGCGATACTGAAACTTTCTATAATTTTCCTTAGTTGATTCGTTGTTTATTTCTTAACATCAATATGACACTAAAAAATAAGGAAAAAACGCTTTTCTTTTATTATTATTAAATAATATTGAAAAAAATTATCTATTTCGCACAGATCGCTTTAAGATGGTAATGTCTCACTGTATCTTGTTTATAGTGACAACTGATAACAAGGTGTATTTTTGTGAACAGCACATATAGATAGTTTCATTGAAGATACTTGTTAGAAGTAAAGAAGTAGCCTTTTAAGCATTATAAACAAAATGAATTTGGTGTAATATAGTTTTTGTACTAGTGAATACTGCAAATAAAGCATTCAAATTTCCTCGCAATTTTCCTTAAAAGAACAATTTGCAGCTTCTATCCTTTTGTATATATTATTTGTTACATAATGGACACAATGAAAATTTCTCGGGAAGAATCTAATTTTGGAAATGGAAAATAATTTTAAAATATCATGAATCTTATTTAAAATATTATAAATTAAATTGGTTTTAGAAAATCCGATGAATTTAATATGATAATTTTGCAAAAATATTTAAATGTAGATTTCAAAATGAGTGTCATTAATTGTGTAATTTAAATTATATTTTATAACACATGAAACACTAATACTTAATATTATGTGAAGACATTTGTAAAAATTACAAATGTTTGCATTAATTCGCAATGAAAATTGTTGTTGAAAATGGAACGTAAATACAATAAGGAAAGGTAATACTGGCTATTCAAAATGATCAATATGAAAACATTTCACAAAACTTCCTTCACGTAAGCCATTTTTTTTCCAAGTTATGTAGAAAAGCAGTATATATCAGAAAGAAAAATTAATTTCTCAAAAAAGAAATTGTTTTGCAACAAAGGAGCTTTAGAAAAAAAATTTCTATTTGGCCTTATACAGTGGGTAAAAAAAGTATTGGCAATTGCCTATAATAGATCAAATTAGCTAACAAAGGAAATGCTTGATAATGGTAACTGGACATAATGAACACAGGAGGTAATAAACACACAAATCTAATATGAAACTTTCATTTTAATATGTCTTTTACAGAAAATATACAACAAAAACAAATTTTTGTATGTCAAAAAAGTATTGGCAAAATAATAAGCAAAATCTGAGAACAAAATCAAGATATGTTTAATACTTTGTATGCATACTTTTTGCATCTATAACATTCATTAATTTCTTATAGAGGAAACCAAAGTCTTGGTTGTACTATTGGGAGGTTTGTGGCATTCTTGCAGGAGTATACGCTTAAGTTCGTGTTTACACGAAATTTTATGTTTCCTGAGTTCTACGTCCAATTTGTGCCATAAATCCTCAATTTGATTTATGTCAGGCGATTGAGGTGGCATCTTTAACTGGCAAGGAGAGTGAGTGATACGGTAACCACTCCCAGGTGAAGTTCGTTGTATGATTAGGGTCATTGTCTTGTTGAAACACAAGTGATGTTCCTTAGCCAAGTTTTTGGGCATTGGATTGCAAATTATGGTGCAATATGTCGATGTACGTACGTGCTGTCATAATACCATCAATGAAGCACAGTTTACCAACTCCATTTGCTGCCATACAGCCCCAAACTAAGAGGCTCCCTCCACCATGTTTCACAGTTGGTGTTAAATGTTGTTTTTCCAGTTTGGTGTTTGGCTTTCTCCACTCATATTTTCATCCATTACTCTCGAAAATGTTAAACTTCGATTCGTTGGAAAAAATAACAACTGTGTTTCAAAACTTATCTGATAAATTAACACGAGATTTTGCAAAATATAATCTCTTCTGTTTTTTTTTTCCGAAATGAAAGGTTTCTTTCTAGTTGCCCTTCTATAATAATTTTCTTCATGTAAAACATTCCGTATAGTCTGTACACTAAATGTTTTATGCGAAGTGGGTGGCGCAGAGAAACGGGAAATTTTGAAATAACCATAATAAACCAACGAATATTCTACAAAACATTTTAATGTTGAAAATGTGTTAGTCAAGAGTGGAAAAATACATTTTAAAAATCACTTTTTAAAAATCACATCTGTTAAGTGTTTTATACATCGCTTAACATCGCTTAACACATTCGTTCAATCGATTTTGAAGACTAAGAATTGTGCGACGCAATGTGTACTCCAGGATGTTGGCGATGTGTTCTTCGATCTGAGTCTTGAGGTCAATAAGATTTCTTGGCCTAGTCTGGTACACAACGCTCTTTAGATGTCCCCATAGAAAGAAGTCGCATACTAAGAGGTCTGGAGACCGAGGAGGCCAAGTGACGTTAGCGTTCCTTGAAATTATGCGCTCCCCAAACAAACGTCTCAATGCAGTCATTGACAGATTGGCAGTGAGTGAGGTGGCTCCATCCTGTTGAAACCAGGTTTGCTGAATTTCAATATCTGGAAAAGTATGAAGCCGTGGAGCAAAAAATGTCTCCAGCATATGAACGTAACGTTGAGATGTGACCGTTACAGTGGAACCATTTTCATCCTCAAAAAAGTACGGTCCAATCACCCCCTGACCAGACACTGCACACCATACAGTAACTTTGGGGCTGTGTAACGGACGTTGGTGAAGTTCCGCAAGATTTTGTTGAGCCCAGTAACGCATGTTCTGCTTATTGACATGTCCATTTAAATGAAAGTGGCCCTCATCAGACATCCAAAGATTTTCAAGGAAGTTTGCGTCGTCATTGACTTTAGTCAGTAGCTGTTGACAAAAAGCTAAGCGTAACTCACCGTCATTGGGTTTTAGAGCTTGAACAATCTGAAGCTTCTAAGGATGAAAGTGCAGTATTCTTTGCACGCTCCGACGATTAAGTTGTAATGATGAGGCAATTTTTCATACAGAACGACTCGGACTCCTTTCCACTACGACTCGCACTGCATCAACGTTTTCTGGGGTTCGAACACTCACTACACGCCCAGGAGGTTTCTTCTTTAAGGCCGAACCAGTCTCTTCAAAATTCCGAACCTATGTTAATATTGCATGTGAAGAAGGAACTCGGCCGCGGGTAGGAATATTATAATGGCGCCGGAACTGTCGTTGTGCAGCTGTTGCACTGTCGCCATTTTTGTAGTACACTTTCACGGCGACTGCACGCTCCGCTCCGCTGATCCATCTCAACTGAATGTCCGTTACTACTTGACGTCATGACACCTGCCTCCCACTCCTACAAGACTTACAGGTGTACCAACGGCAACTTCAAAATTTCCCGTTTCTCTGCGCCACCCTTTGGCTAACTGGGATGCACTTATTTTGGGATTTTTCTTAACCTCTTGGATAATGCTACGTTTCTCCCAACAGAAAATATTCCAAGCCGTCCACTTATAATCTTATTTTCCGTGGATCCTGTCTCGTTGAACTTTTTTACAACACTTCTGACAATAAATAAACTTATTTTTAGTTGCATTCCTCTCTATAGCACGATAAATTAAACCTTCATTCCTGGGCTGAATAGTCATGTTTTTAACAATAACATCCAACTTCTTCGATTTCGAAGCCGTTTTATCAAAGCATTAACATAATAACGTTTTAAAAACTTTGAAATAGGGCTGCAGACTTTATACTAACAGGCTTTCTTATCAATCTAAACACGTGACCTCAGCATGACAAATTTTGCATAACAGTTAGAACTTTGCTAATACTTTTTTGACATGCAAATTTACGTTTTTGTTGCATAGTTTGTGTAAAAGACATATTAAAATGAAATTTATATTAGATTTGAGTGTTTATTACCTCTTGTGTTCGTTATGTCCAGTTAAAATTGTCAAGCATTTCCTTTGTTAGCTAATTTGATCAATTATAGACAATTGCCAATACTTTTTTTACCCACTGTATATATTTTTTGATTAAATTATTCAGGAAAATTTAACAAATATGAAGAGAACAAATAAAGTATTACATAAAAAATTAGCAGATATTAAACTTCCATGTGTCAATTAAACATCGAAACATGTTTAATACTATGCGTTTTCATACACATAAATGTAAATCATATACATAATTTTTTCAATGAAAAAGTATTTACTCATTAAAAACTGCAGCTGTAATTGCAATCGTCAAATATAAGAAACAGTTTTTCCTGCTATGCGCACATGTGCATTGATAATCGCCTATTTACTCGCTTAAATACATAATAGGAATCATAATAAATATATATAGTTTTAAATATTTATAAATAATAAAAAAACATTTATGTATTACTCTTTTCGATGTAAAAACTAAATAAAAAAATTCAAATGCCAATGCTCATGAGCAATTTTATTAACAGGGAAAAATAACAATGCTTCAAAAAAGGAAATAGGGGAAACATTCTGTAGCTCGTAAACATGTACACATTGGTATTTTTCAAAAATCTGCATAACAGTTACGTAAAAGGAACAACCATTTCATAAGTAAACGTGTTCAAAAGAAAAAAAAATCAGATCTGGTAGTCTTTTAACACACATAATCGCGAAAATTATTTACATTATTTTTTCCGTGTAAAATGATTATTTACTCATTAAAAAATGGACATTATCATTGCAATTGTCGAGTAAATGAAACAGCTTTTCATGTTATATACACATGCAAAATTGTAATCTATTTATGCGCGTACTGATTATCGAATACATAATAGAACTCGTAACAAATAGTTAAATATTTATAAATTAAAGAATAGCATTATGTATTACACTTTTCAATGTTAAAAACAAAAAAAATCGAAAGTGCATGTACTTGAACAAATAAATTAACAGAACAAAAACTACGTTTCATATGAGAAAATTAAAAAAAGGACACGTTTTATTACTCGATAAAAAATATTCAATCGTTCCTCATATTTCTTGAAAACCTAACGTAACAGATATGCAAAAAGTGCAGTCATTACTTAAATAAACTTTTCAACGAGAAAGGAATATCAACCAAGGTCACCGTGGCGTCGTCTCTTATAAAAGTAATACTTAAGCTTGTACTGGTAAACATCTAGAATTTTAAAATGTCCAAATATTTCTATTAAAAATAAGCCTTGTGCATGGTTAATCACTGGCTGAGTAAAAATGAATTTGAGTACAAAAATCATTCCAGGAAAATATTTAATACACTAAATCCACTAATGGGAACAAAATATTGAAGTGTAATTTACTCAAGAGTTACAAAATTATTGGAAGGCAATATAAAATTGAGTGTTTAGCTCCCAATTATGGTGTAGGAGTACCTTTGACACAAACGTCAATAAAAGTGAAATATCTAACATGTAAATAATTATTTCGTTATGCTCTAATGTTTTTCAATTTAAAACATAGTAAAAATTTTAGAAAACATGCTGAAGCTGAATAGAAAACTCAAAACAAAAATCATTTTTCAAGAGGTCATACGTATTTTGCGATGATCACTTACTAAAGAATTGTGTGTCATTATAGTACAAGGAAGTACAATATTTTACCCAATTTGTGTGGCCTGAATACAAACAATTTAAAAAGTTTTTCTGTGAAATGTTACAGATATTGAATCAAATTTCTTAAAGCAAAAAATTCTTTCTTGAAATTTCGAAAACAACCAATATTTAACTATTCAGTTAAAATAATGAATGAAAAGCTAATATAATGTGACATAACATACTTCAAATTTGTTATTGTATAATATTTTTAAACATCTGTGTTTTTTTATTATTAAAGAATTCTGTCATTTAAGTGAGATATTTTAAGTTTAATATTATGTGTTATATGTTATTTTTTTCTGCGTCATTTCGAATAATGTAAATTAATTAATGACACATCCTTTGTTTAAAAAAAGTGTTTTAATTATCTGATTATCTGCGTTTCATATATACATTTGTTTTTACAGAATTTAAATAAGACTTTGATATAGTAATCAGTGGAAATGTTAAAATGTTGTTAAGTAAAAAGAAACAATTGGAGAAGAAGTTTTTTTTTAATTTTTCAGAAGCCAGATGATATTTAATGCATTTCACTTTTCTACGCGAATGAAAAAGGTATTTCTCTGCCTTGTATTGCATTCGAATGTTAAATTCTGATGAATTACTTACAAGTTTCGTCGTAAGTTTAATAATTACATTTATTGTAAAATGGTTTTCATCACAGTCAGAAAGAAAAATAACAAATTTAAAAGCATTTCCTTTAACGGAAATGCTTTTAAATTTGTAATGTTAGCAACACAACATATTTAAAAAAAAATAATATTTTGCATTTTTACTAAATGTGTCGAAGATTGCGTGTAAATAATATTAGTTTGGGGAAAAAGTAATCCATTATTTTTTCGGTAGACGTCTGTAGTGATCGATATCTCGTGAGGTATCTATCAAACAATTTCAGATTTATGCTCGTTGGAAAGGTGACATTTGACACTAAAATATCCTTGTGCGGTTTTTTGTTTGATTCATTCAGTTACGAGTACAAGGTTTTAAAAATGGAAGACAACAAACAGAAAATTAGATACATTTTCGTTTTTCTCTTGTAATGGCGAAAAAGATAGCCGGGTGGCTAAAATTGTGAAAGGTGTTTATCGTCCTATATAAGACTGTAACAACCAGTTACGTACAATTTTTATTTCGTCGATTCCGTTCGGGTATTTTTGATGTTAGAGATGCACCTCGCATGTGGATACAGCATCGTCGAAAATGTCTATAAAATATCAAAAATGATCGAAGTTAACCGCATGTCAGCAGTCGTAACGCGCAAGACCTTATATAAGAAATACGTGTAAAAACTCTTTAAAAATTAATTTTAAAGCATGTCATGTAATTCATCAAGTTGAATGATCATGAATCATCTTAGCCGCAAAAAATGTGTACATAGTTGGAATTCAAACCTCCACGTGTGACATTAGTTTTCACAGGTAGAAAGGGATTTACTGCAACACATAACAATAAATCACCAAATAAACATTAGTTCCAAAAACTTCAATAAACATGAACATTGAACGTATTTTGAAATTTTTAAGCAAAATACTTCAGTTAGGGCAGGCATAATAACATTAATAAAGACAATTAAAATATGCTATCGGTCATTTAATGAGGATATTAGTAAAGATAATAAAGACATCTAAAAGAGAGAGATAAAAATCGAGCTTAAGATATTACATTAAGCACTCTTTCTTTTGGCTTTGCTCTTTGTATGCTCCATTCGAATCTTAAGTTTGGCTTTTCAGAAGAGATTAGGATTTTATTCTAAATTTTTGTTCTTTTTCTAATTAGCTCTCATATGTGATTTTCTAATTAGCTCTCAACAGAAGGAGATGCATTTTTTCCCCCGTCTGCCTGCATTTACATTTGGGTTGGTACTAAAGAGTTTTCTTTTTCTTTTCTTTTGAGATATGACAAAACAGACTTTTATTAAGGGAAAGATATCGTGGAAATTAATTATGCGTCCGATATTGAAACTTTTTGCTATTTTCTTGAGACGTTTTGTTGTCTATTTCATACGATAAAAACTATATAAAAAATTTCAGAAAAAAAAGCTTTTATTATTATTAAATATTATTGTAATATTTATCGAATTAACAGAATTTTTTTTCCGATTAATGTCTCACTGCATCTTATTTATAGTGACAACTGATAAAAAGTTTCCGTTTTATGAACTGCATATATAGATATTATTTATAGATAGTCTTAGGAGATAGGAGACACTTATAGACTTAGGAGACACTTCACAGAAATCATGATGTTGCCATTCAAACATTTTAAACAAAATGAATTTGTTGTAGTACAGTTTTCGTACTAGTGAATGTTGCAAATAAGACATTTAAAATTCTTTGCACTTTACCCTAAAAGAACAATTCGTAGCTTTTCTTCTTTTGTATAAATTAAAATTTACGTAAGGGATGCAATGAAAATTGCTCGGGAAGATTTTAAATTTGCAAATAGAAAATAATTTTAATATATCATGAATCTTATTTAAAATATTAGATATTAAGTTGTTTTTGGAAAATCTGATGATTTCAATATGACAATCTAACAAAAGTATTTAAATATAATCCAAGAGTGTCATTAATAGTGTAATTTAAATTAGCTTTCAACACATATGAAACACTCATTTTTACCGTTAAATAAAGACATTTGTAAAAAATAGAAACGTTCCATAAATTTGCTATGCAATTCTATATGTCTATACGTTGAAAATGTATTGAAATTACATTAAGGGCAGGTAATACAAAATGATCACTATGAAACAATTTTTTCAAAATTTCCTTCATGTAGACATATTTCTTTAAAGTAATATAAAAGTACTATGAGTACCTATGAGGAAAAAAAAACATTATTTTAAATGTTTTTTTGAAAATTAATTTTTCAAAGAATACACTGTTTTCCAGCAAATAAGTTTTTGAAAGAAAATTAATCTTTTTCGTCTGATGTATCTTGAATAGTTGAATTCAATGTAAAAAGATGAAGAGAATACAAATATAGTTATTACATATTAAATAGCAGATATTAAATTTGTGTTAATTAAATATCTATAAAAAGCGGGTAAAAATTTACTGTACGGTCGCTCTTGACCATTTTTTCGAAAAATTGCCAAAAATCTCGCCAACCTCGCCAATCTGCACAAGCGAGGTCTGAAAATAAACAGAATATTCTATTTTTCATTGGTCGGAATCCCTCATCTGTAATTGGTTAGAATTGGTTGGGTTGCCAGAAAATGTTACTTATCGACAACTTTGACAAATCGCGCCAAGAGCGACCGTACGGTAAATCTGAACCAAAAAGTGCTTAATACCATCTCTTTTAATATGTGTAAGGGCATAAATTATTTTTTTATCTAAAATGTTTATTTACTCATTAAAAATTTGCCAATGTCATTGACGTCGTCGAATAGGCGAAACATTTTTTTCTTGTTACAAATACATACGTACTAATTACTAGATACATTATTGGAATCATAAAAAAAATGTTAAACATTTATAAATAAAAAAATAACATTTATGAACTATACTTTTCTATGTAAAAACTAAATTTAAAAAATTCAAAAGGTATTTATAGAAATAGATTAACAAGACAAAAACAATGCTTCAAATAAGAAAGAAAAACAACATAAAAGGAAACAATACAAAGAGAAAACTTCATCACTATCAAGCATGCATTATTAAATGTTTTAAAATACTTGCATAACAGCAATGCGAAAAGCTTAGCCATTGTTTAAAAAAAGTATTGGAAAAATACAAAAAACACAAACTAGCTCGCGATGACATCGTCTCTTATAAAAATAATATTTAAGCTTCCACTGGTAAACATCTAATATCTTAAAATGCTTCGAAATGTCCAACTATTTCCGTTACAAGTCTTGGACTTAGCAATCAGCCCAACTGTAAAAATGAGTTTGAGTACAAATATCATTTGGCGAAAATGTTTTAGAACATACATACTTTAATTTTAGAAATGAAGAGGAACCGCGTTTAGTCAAGAGAGAACAAAAAATACGAAGGTTGTAGCAATCGTTTTCCCCTGGAAAATTTTGAAAGATTTATTAAATCTAACAATGAGAGCATTTGTGATGATACAGTAAAACTTCTAAAACAAACGAAACTCAAGCCCAAACCAATAACACAGGTGCTCCTCTATGTATTTAGAACTAAATACCTTATAATGGAATACTCAGTCTAATTAAATTCTATGGGAAATCATACATTAAAGACCCTTCCATTAAAGTGAAAAATTTTAAATTTATTTATCACAATACAATATATACTTTTATAATAATACATATCCGATTGAAGAAATTTAAGAATTACTGTCAGAAACAGCATAGCCGCCTTAGAGGCGAGAAATACTTATTTGAGAGCAAAAAACCAATTTCATGAAACAAAAAATATATAGTCACAGTTAATCATTGCAATTTAGTAAGCGTAATTTACAGAAAGATATTTTCTATATTTATATTTATACGTTGAATGAGATTTGAAAAGTTAAAAGAATAAAATATTGAAGTGTAATGTACAGAATTATTCTAAAATTATTGGAAACTAATACAAAATGCGTATTATGGTATAGGAGCACCTTTGTCACAAACATTTATAAAAGTGAATTATCTAACATGTAAATATTTATTTCATTATGCTTTAGTATTTTTCAAGTAATATTTAAAATGTTAGAAAATAGAAGAGGAGCTGAATAGAAATTTTAAAAAAAAATTGTTTTACAAGAAAATACATATTTTAATACGATCACTTGCAGAAAAAATTTTGTCATTATAATCTAAAAAGGTAAAAAATTTTATCCAATTTGACTTGAATAAATACAATTTAAAAAGTTTTTCTATGGGAAATCTTATGGATATTCAATTAATCCCTAAAGAAATAAGAGTTTTATTGAAATTTAAAAGACAAACAAAATTTTTAATTGTTCAATTAGAATGACAAAAATGAAGAGCCAATAAAATGTAAGATAATATAAAATATTATTTCAAATTTGATAATGTCAAATACTTTTAAACAACTGTTTTTTTATTATTAAAGAATTCAGCTATGTGTGTATCATGAATCATGAGTTATTTTACTCTGTCATTTCGAATAATGTGAATTCATAATGATAAACTCTTTGATCAAATTAAAGTTTTAATCTATGGATAATGAAAAAGGGATGCAAAAATGCAAACGTTTGATGTTTTGAAATCAACAAAACAAAATTTCAGAAAAATACAATTTCACATTTTTACTTTATTTCTGTAACTTTTAAACACTGTTGCACGAAACTTTTACTGATTTATACTATCACAGGGATCGTTCATATGTGTCTCAGTGATTATTCTATTTCGAATATCAATGTAAAATGTTCTTCCCCAAATCATAGTTTTATATTAATATTAACAAGTTTCTGAAATCTCAATACAAATTGGGTTTTAAACAATTCCTGTATTATTCTTTATTAAATACAAAGATTTGGTAAATTGGATTAATTCAGGAACACCTGAACTACATAATAATATATAGAAATTCACTGGCTATCTAATGTCAAACGCTGAAAAAAATTTTTTAATTATAAAATTAATTTATCTTTACACGTATTTCATTGAAAAAATATATTATCAGCCACAGATCAATGATTATAATAAAATAATGACATTATCCATAAGTATCTGTAGTGACCAAGCAACAATGTTGATCAAATAATCATTTATGTACACAACATTACATTATCAATGTGCATCGTTTATATGTAATATATTAAATCTATCTATATAATTTAAATAGATATTATAAAAATGTAATGGAAAAAAAAGTTAAATAATTTTTATATTGTATCCCCTTTGCAAGATCAATTAAACTGGTTTTGTTAGTTCATTAATCTAAAATACTTTGCATACGTGGTACCGTAAACTTGCAGCCTAAAGTATGATTCATGGCAACAACAAACAGAGATCTACACTTGAGGTGGCAATTGAGTCAAAGAATTTCTCATCAAAAAGCTTCAAAACTTAACATTCAGCTGCTATTTTTGCCCTTGTAAATTTTGCTGACCTCTTAGCCATTATAATTTTTTCGATGCCCACTCAGATACTTGCATAAACAGGAAAATATTTATAAAACCAACAAAGATAGCTTTAATTTAAATTTTGTCATCTCGTAAAAATGTATTTTAAGTAAAGAATATAATTTTTTTATTTCTAATGGCGAACACCCTTGAGCAAGTAATTTCAGAAAAATACAATTTCACATTTTTACTTTATTTCTGTAACT
>JAPDSC010043981.1:0-63540 GCA_026290005.1 Latrodectus geometricus
TGCACATTTGTCTTTGTTGACTTCAATTTTTAGCACACTATATACTTTATAACAGAATGGACCAAAATTAAATTAAAATATTTTTTAAAACGAAATGTGATCTTTCCAACGAATATAAATATGAAATTGTATGATCGATACTGCACAAGATATCGAACACTACCAATCACCTACCGAAAAAATAATGGATTTCTTTTTTCCCTGACTTAATATTTTCCTTTTTGGACAAAGACAAGTAAAAGAGGAAATTCATTGCAATAATTTACCTTCTTGAAGCAAGTGTAAAAATAATTGGATTAGAATTGAAATAAGCAGTCATATTTTGAACAATTTTCTCCTCTTAAGCAGTTATTTAATAGATCATTCCCTGCAAGTATGCTACACTTTGCAATTCGTTCATTTCTGAAGAAGGGTAAACTTACCTAAGATTCTGTGATATCTTTAAGCATCTCTAAGATATCAAGATAAATTTGATTACTTATAGTAAGATATATGAGATTGTTATATCTTACCATCAACAGCTAAATTATTAAGATATACATTTTCCTTAAGAAATGATTTTTGAAATTACGGGTACTTTTAAGATGCAATCTTATTTTTTAAATGTTTTCTTTTTAAGGCAAAAGTGAAGCAGAAGTCACTGCCCAAATTACAGCATCACTTGCTAACAAAATAATGCGAAATTTTTATCAGGATTCCGTTTCTTTTAATAGAACTTTCTTCCTACAAAGGTGTGATCGATTCTTTCTTTTTCTTCTCTTTCTCATCCCGTCTTTATCTTTTCCTTGGACGATGCATCTCAGAGGGGGGTAGAGAGGGTGCAGCAAGAGAAAAGTTGAATGGAAAGGAGAGTGCCGTCAATGGAATGGCGTCATGGCGACCATCGATCCCGCCACCCCCCGTGAGCCCTCTTCTTCCCATTCAGTGGCCGGACTTCCAGCCAGTCAGGGAGCTGCTCCCGGACACTATCCTGCTCTTGCGCATCTCACTGCATCCGGCTGCGAGCGAATGGAGGAGCGAGCGAGTACAGGTACATAGGGCGTGTGTTCTAATCATTAGAACATTTACGTCATCCCTTTTCCCACCCTCCCCCCAACTTTTATTTTCGGGAGATCTTTCTAAGAATAGATTTGGGGGGGCCAACTATAGAACCAGACCTATTCCCTCCCCCATTATTTTTATTTCACGTGTTCCCGTTAAAAGAGATAAGTGTGTTATTGTGCTTCTTTTGACTTTTAATTCTTTTGAGGATAGATAACTTTGATGGTACGTTTTCCTTTGTGACGGAGAAAAAAATATCTTGTTATGAAACAATAACTTTTTTTTTCTTCATTTATAAATTACGTCGAAATGAAGAGGTTTTAGACAGCCATTAATGTCATTGAGAAAAAAAAATCATAGAAATGATAGTAGGAAAATTCATTGAATTATGATAAATTGTCAAGTCTTTGTTTTCAAGTGATCTATCAGAAAGTGAATTGCTTGGAAAACCAGTTATTATCATTATAGGATTATTTTGCTAAATAAACCATTTATAAAATCAGAAAATTGTCTCATTACAATGTAAGCTGCAGAAAATATGCTATGTATATGTTATAATATACCTAGCATATTTTCTGCAGCCTCTGTTATATATAAATATACTAACAATGATATATTTATGTAAATATCATAACTATTATCAAATCTGAAAATATCTCAATTTTCAAAATAATTTTTCACAAGATCATTTTTCAAATGAATCAAAATTTAAAATTAGTTTATGTTTTAAAAAAAGTTTTAAATCTTATTTAAGCTTTAAAAAAAGTTTATACTGATTCAGCTTTATCTTAATGCATACAATTAATCGTATCAAATTTTTGTTGAAAGGCTGGTATGCATATTTCTCTCACTACTCGAACTGATGATTTGATAGTTAAATGATCAACATATTGATTTCTAATTTAACAAGTCATGGTTTCGATTACTATTTGGCTACCCATTTTCATAATAGTTTACAATTAACTCTAAAATGTGGTTCCTGGTCAACTCAATTGAGAGTGAAACTTTTAGAAATTTCTTTTAGAGAAGAACTTCAAATAAATGAAAACCAAATTATTTCTAAAATTTTTAGCTTAATCAGCTTAACCTATGTTCATAAATATGAATAATAAGAAAGGTATTAAGAAAAATTAATAATTGTCTGTTCTGCAAGTATGAATGTGTTAAATTGATTAATGAAATCGAATTGTTTTCCAAGATATGCTTTATCATTCGGTCTTCTTACAAAGAAATTATTTTAGTCAAGGCAAAAACTGATTCTCCAAAATGTTTAGTTGATGAGTTAAAAATTTTCATTGCATATACAACACACAAAGAGCCCAGGTTTCACGGGCTTTGCCTTCCTGCCGAAAAAGTATTATCTTGTTGAAAAAATTGTGATTTAAAACAATGACAATATTTGTGCCATTATTTAAACGAAATGTACTAGTTATTTAGCTTTACTCAATTTTCCACTACGAAAATCAACTAAAAACAAATTGAATATTTAATTTAATTACGAATTTGTTAAATATTTAATACCTTTCATAATCTTTTGATCTGCAAAGGAGGGTGCCAGCCCAGTTATCAATCTCGTCGCTGGACCCCTCATTCAAAAATTAGAAGTGACATCCGCTATTAGTATATTTGATATTCAGAAAGAGGCTACCAGATAAAATATTCAAGTAACCTAATCTTATCTGGACAATCATCATATTTTTGCAATAGTTATTCTTCGTAGATTAAACATAATCAAAACGTCTTTAAGTACAGAGTGTTTGCTTCGTTTAAAATTAAAATAATAATTTATGTACTTTTACAGATACAGAATTCATTGTTCATATCATACCAAAACAATATAATTGTTCTGTAATGGGTTTTTTTTCTTTTTTTTTAACTGGACAAGTAATAAGAAATGCTCAATCTTATTTGTGTTTAGGTATTTTTAAAATATCATCATGACCTATATTTTTCTTCTACGACGAAAGACAATTGCATTATGTCACGGTGCTCACGCTCTTGTGCAGTACTTTTCTTCAACAGATCGTAAGTTCGATTTTTTCTTCTAGCCTGAATGCTTAATTGGTTAGAAATCCATTTTAATTCTAAAAAATGTATAAATAATTTTTTAATCCTTAAAATTAGTTATAGTGACTAAAAATTAAATAGAAGAAAGAAAATCCAAAAATAATTAATGATACTTTATTTCCGTATTTGTGCCAGGCTATGCAGAAGGCTGAAGGGATTTGCGTATTAGGTTGAATAAGGTAAAATACAAAATTGGAAGAGCATAAATCTAAAAGGTACTTTTGTTTAACAGATCCGCTTTACTGATTATTACATTAATTCACGAAGTAGAGAATCTCGAAATTAAAAGAGATTTCCTTGTTTAACTTCACTCTAAATCAATAGAACTTAAAAGTTCCATTCAGATACATTCGCTAAGTCTAAAAATATTTCGGCGAACGGTATTAACTCAATAAATTTCGACTTCTCGTCTGTTCCGCTCGGCCGGTTTTCCTCCCGCTCGCTCAAATAATTCAGGTGAAATTTTGACTTTCGAATCTCCAGAAAGCGGAAAACCAAGTGGACCGAAGCTTGGATCGATGTTTTATAAACTGTTAATCGAACGTCTGGAATGAAATACATTGATTCAAGGTGCAAAAATAACTTACAGTACTAGTAATAGATTATTGTAGAAATGCAGTCACTTATGCAAAATAATGAAGAAAGCAGATTAAGATTAAAACATAAGAGTGACAAAAAAAAAAAAAAAAAAAAAACTCATTTTAAACAGATTGATGCTTATACGGAAAAAACCAACTGTAATTTCAATTTCAAGTATTCAAACAATATTATCTGTTTGAATCCATTAATGGATTGACGGATTAAATTCATATTGTTAGTAATACCTTATAATTTAAAATAGTAAAAAAGGTCGATATATATGAACCATCCTCTTAACTCCATGTCAGCAGAGGTGCATGAGTTCATAACCCATTGAGCAGGATAATTAGTGATTTTGATAAGGAAAATTAAAAGAGGGCAGTTTTTCCATAAGTGGGGTGTCCAAAGGTTTTACCGTTTAGCGTTCAATTCAATCTCACCTTTGGCTTAGATGTTTGTAGCATTTCGGAATATTCTATAAACCGTAGGCTACGGTATAATTATCCCTCGTGAGTAAAAATGTCGTTCGGTGACAAATAAACCAATCAACCAACCAAAGCCTCTGAAAACTGGAGAAAAAGAAATATATCTACAGAATCTGTTTGTAACCCACAATATATACAACTGGAAACCAGTTTGAAACCATTTTGCTGCACATAGATGTCATTAAAATGTTAACGAAAAAATTTTACCACCTAAAAAATGTTTGAATGCTGATTAATCGATTAATTAGGACAATCTAAACTCATTCGTTTACAACATAGAACTAGTCAAGTTTTATCACAAATATTTCAAATTTTTGTTGATTTTTAATGTAAGAATATGAATGCGTAATAAAAAATTTATTTAATATTACACATTTAAAATACAAGAAAACAAAAAGAATTGCAATTTGCAACGCATTGAAAAAAGGCTTCTATTATCACATCTAAATAAATGATACAATTATTAATACTATAAAATTACTTAAAATATTATATATTTAAAATTGTAAAAATTAAAAAGCGTATTTATATAATTAAATCATTCACAAAAAATTGAAGTTTATGGGATTATATGATAAAAACAGTTAAAATTTACGTCGATAGATGGTGCTACTAAAATAAAAATAGTTATTATTTCGTTCATACATTATTATTATTATTATCATTATTATTAAATAGAAATTGCCTCCCACCCTTCTCAGTGATCAGCGTGACTGATTGCGGAATGGGGGAGGTTCTGGGTTGGAATCCCGGTTCAGTTATGGATATACTTTCTCCCTTCTTCCTCTCTATGTCCTTTCATTGTATGAATGGGTTGTGAATGGTTGCCTACCCTATAAATGGGTTCCGATGGCATGTGTGTGCTGAGGAAGTAGGACTCCACACCAAATTACGGTTCAGTTGGAAAAGTGACGCAGCTTACCCCATACTGCCACGCACACAACCACAACCTAGTTGACACAAGACAACAACATTAAATAGATATTAGTTATTTCACGTTTCCTGTCGAAATAGACTCTTCAGACTTATTCCAGGATTCTTCTTTTACGATGCATGAACATTATCTAGAAAGGCAAATACGCAATGGATGCTTAATGAAGTTTAACATAATTTTATAACTATCAGGTTGCTTACCATGTGGCGTCAAATATTCTTGGGAGTCTCATCATCCTATCCTTTATTTTATATGCTTGTTAACCATAGGTTAGAAAGCATATAAAATAGAGGATAATTTTCTCTTCGCTCCATTTCCCTCTAATCATGGTTAGATGTTGGAGTTGATTTGTGAGAAGAATCAATAGCATTGGATATTTCTCGGCCAAATGAAAGCTGTGTTGATCTAAGGAAACTGAATATTTATTCGGCTGCAAATCTTCATATGAAGATCTATCTGCACGCTAGATGACATGTCGAATTCATCATTTGACAATATATAAAATTTAAAGATGCTTATATTAATTATAGTAGAATTTCTTAAGGAATAGAAATTAAAAAATAACGATGATGTTGCGCATCCCTGATTATAGCGGAGCTATATCAAGTCTATGAATTTGCTCGCCCAAAAAATGTCCAAAACTAGCAATGGTTTATCATAAAGATCCTGTCTGATCCTGATATATAATACTAAAGCAAAGGTTGAGACATATTTCCAATTTCGACTGAAAAGACTAGATATATTTAAAGGGAATGATTAAAAGTTTATATTCTTTCTCAACTCAGATCTACAGTGAAAAATCTGATCTATAATCTAAATGTGTCAGTTTTCAGGTAACAGCGCCCTCCGTTGGGGAAAAAAATGTTTTCTGGTAAAGAATTTAAAATTAATGTTATGGTTGAACAATAGGTAAATTAATACCAAAAATAATTAAATAAAAAACTTTAAACTAAAACTTTTGGCTTAAAAGTGGTTTTAATTCTTAATTTTCCATGCACAAAATAGTAAATAATTTAAATTGAAAATTAAATAAGTATACGATATAAATATTTATACATGCAGTGAATTTCTAATAAAGCTAAAATATTTTATTTAAAAAAATTTTTATTTGAGAATGACTTTTTTTCTCTTTTTAGATAAAGCAAGTTAATTGAGAATTAAATAAATGCTAAATAAATAATAAAAAATAATAATTGCAATTTAAAAAAAAAGAAAAAATTAAAATATGAGCAAGATTTTTAGCACTAAGAAATGTAAACTTTTTTAGAATGAAGAAATGATTTCTTAAAAAAAATATTTGTTTATGCTATATTAAAAATAGTTTTAAAATAACCTACACATATAAACAACTTCTAAAGCCTATACTTCTCTATAGAAAATCCCTTTGAATTATGAAAATGATTTCGTCTTCAAAATATGATGACTAATTCTACAAAAAAATTATCCACATTAAAATTCAGCTCTAAGGTAATTTATCCGGAGAAGGTTTAGTTTGACGACACGATCGCATCAGTAGCAAAGAAAATTGAATTATTTTGCACTGGAAATTACATTTGCAATGTAAATTCATCATCGCTCTTATTCTGAAAATGCTAGCGTCTATTTTTAGAATCTAAACGAGTGCTGAATCTTTTCACTTTTGTTTTTTCTCTCTTACAAAATATTTAATCTCTAAAGTTATTAAAATAAAATCTGAATCACACAAGGTAATTATGTAGGAAATGTGTAAAGAAATTAAATTCAGCGTAGAGAATAATTGGGTTTGTTCTATCTCACAAAATCTTCACAATGAAATACTGGCAAATAATAGATTATTCAGAGACAGAGTTTGTAAGTTTGAGCTCAGTCAAATGTCAAGTCCATCTTAATGTGCATGGAATTTGTCAACATTGTTTTCTTCCACTATTATGTGAGTTTTAAAAATACCCTCATGGATGTGAACAAAACTCATATCTGGATGTTGCTCGCTGACTCATTAAAGATTATTTTATTTTGAAATTTTGTTGACAGTAATGAATTGAAGCCCCCATGAATGTTCATTTGAATATATTGTAAAGTTGTTTATTCTGTGATGCACACCATTCCGGAACTCTGCCCGCTTCAATAATAGAGCCATGTGGCTCTTTCTAACCTTTACAAATTGTTATTTATCCGTAGTTACTGTAATTGGATAAAAAAATACATGGAACTTAATTTCTTCTACTATTTCCCTATCGTTTAAAAACAACGATGCTTACTAGTTTTTTCATTTTTTATTTGAAAAAGTATTGTTTCAGCGAACGTGCTTTAACTTCATGTCGCAAATTGGAGATGGAACAAAATTAAGGAAATAGCAAATATATCGTTAAAAATAGTAAATATCATTATTTTTCATAATATGTTCAAATATCTCTCTTGTAGCCATTGCTAGTAAAAGAGGAGCCCGATCAGCCCTTAGTCCTCCATATTTATGAGTTAGATAACCAACCAAATGGGGTATGTCTATTCTACATGAATCAATAAGTTCATACTTTTTATTAAATAATATAATGAAGAATGTTTACGTTTGAATATAAAACATAATCCGTTAATGATATATTTCCGTACTTAAAGCAGGAACTGAATTTTTTATCTCAAATTACATATTAATTAATTACAATTCTCTCTAGAAATGTAAGTATGAATTAAATTAAATTAAAAAGAAGTAAAATGTTAACAAGAATGAAGACATAATTTGTTATTAAACATTCATATATAGAACAAAATGGATGTCACTATGTATTATGTCATAATGTAAAATATATTGTTAAAAAATAGTAAAGTCGCTATTTTTATTTTTTAACGATATAATTTACATTACAAAGTGACACTGCGGACGCTGACCACTGAAGGCTGCTGTAAGAGACACGTCCACCGTAAAGTGCTTTCTGAAGGGGATTTCTCCAAAAAGAGGGCCGTATCACGTGAGAGAAATCCATGAAAACTCCCAAGCACTTACTTCGAATGATGTGCCTGCGCAAGACAGAAAAGCAATGTCCCCACCCGTTGTTTAACAGTTACTGGATAAAAGACCTTCCACTCCAAAGAACATAGTTCTAGCACCAAGCTATCAGTTATAATATCCGTATTTTAATACATACAGGCACAATAAAGTGGTTGTTTTGCATATGTTGTAAACACTATATGAGCTGCGTATTCATAATCACATTATATCGTCTTTCGAAATTTAATATGAATCATACGCTGTCTTAGTTTTTATTAGTGTGTTTCTATTTGAGTAATATATGTATCTTACTCAAACAATTTATAATTTTTTTAAGATATTTTAGAAAAATTTTTAAAGTCATTTCAGTTTCTGATTTCCTGGATATTTTAAATTTAAAATGGATCAATGATCCTTTTTTCGATAACAAGCCTCACATTTCACACAATTTAACACCAATAAGTGAAAAAAGTCTAATTTTTGTAAATGTTTTTCTTTTGAATTTTTCCACGCGTGCTTTGTTGAAGAACCTGTTGAAGAAAGTAAAAGCTCCTTTCTTTCCAAAGCACCCCATCGCCTCGGAATATCGCATTCCATTCAGGAAGAAATGCATTCTGGGAGAGGAAGAAAAACGCCGATAATCCCCCCCCCGCTATCGACCCTGCTCCGCTTGGCGCATTTAGAAGCTCCATCGCAAATGGACAGCAGCCAAATTTAGAAGTCTCTTCCCATTCATGAATTCGTCTCGTACCCAACACCCCCCACCCTCAACTCGGCAGCGCAGAATCACTGATGCTACTACTCCCTCCCCCCTATCAGGGCTCTTGATTCGACCCCCTAACCCTCCGGGAACGTCTCGTAATTTTAATAAGTGTCCTTGTGGTTGACTTTCTGAGTGGCCGCTGTCGCTCAGTACCAAGAGGCTGGGGGTCATCTCCAGGAGTGGCCACTTCAGGTCCTGAATGACCAGTGGTCAATTCATTATCGTAACAATCTCCGGACACATGAAGGCTACGTCCTTTGTTGTAGACCACTGATGGATCGGTGAGAATTGTAATAGTCGCATGTTTGTTTTCATTGAGTCAACTTATTTCCCATATTCAACAACTGTTATTTCATCATTTGATTCATAAACAGTTCTGAAATCTACAGAAACAAAATTACGAGAAGAATAATTATGAAACTCAAAAAGACTTTAAGAAAGGCATTATAAATTTTGATTGACAATTTGGCAGTTTGATTAGGAAAAGAAGCAAAACTATAAATAATATACAGGTACATTAAAAACTGGTATATAATATGTAAGAACTATTTTCAAACAAAACATGTTACTCATGTTTCCTTAAAATAACACATTCTACAGATAAGAGAAATTATATGCATAAATAAGATAATAGATTAGAAGGTGCACAATAAAATAAGAGAAATCAAATAATTTTTTTAAAAAATAGTTACATTTCAGTAATAATTCAAATTATTGAAATATTTGAATTATTATTGAAATTTAACTATTTTTTTTAAATAATAATTCAAATATAGAAACAGTGGTAGGGATCATTACCTGTATTTTACTCCGTAGAGTTCTCCGTGAGATGACATTTTTTTTAATATAATCTATTGCATTAAAAAAATGTCATATCACATGTTTTAATATAATCCATTTTATTACATAATTTTTGATTTTGAACATTACACGGAACATTAAACAATTATTATGATTAGAGTTTATAATATATTTTTAAAGATGAAACAAGCCAAATTAGTCATGGGGCAAGTATCTCAGAACTTTATACATAAAAAACTTATAGATTTAGTAAAATAGCATTTTTATTTTAAATTCAAAAAGAATTTTATTAAAATGCATATTGTGTGCATCGCCAAAGAATACCAAACACAACACAAAAATGAGAAAATGAAAGTAATTTGTTATATATTAGATGAGTTATAACATAATATTAATATTATTGCAGTTATGTGGATATCTTACGTGCTTGTAGAAAGTTAATTTGGTCATTTTATCACCACAAAATAACTATCAAATGACTTACTTTAATAAAGGAAGAATTCTTAATTCAACAGAGGATGACACTTACCTAAAAAGAAGAAAGAAATTCATTTTAACTATAGAGTAAATGCTTCAAAATTAGTAAATTAAAAAAAATTCACTATTCAGCTCATCATAAATTATTATTTTAGAAAGTAGGAGTCTCGCGCGCGTTAGTTTTCCTTTCAAACATTACATCGACGTAACCTTATGTAGTTTAATCGTATAATGTTTTGCTTGATTAATGTGGTCCACTCATTAATCAAGCAAGACTTGATTTCTAAAAAGGCACGGGTTCTTAATTAAAAAAAAGTTACATGCATTGATATTATTGCATCAATCAAGGCTACGGTGTGAATAATGCGGTTGTAATTGTGATAGTGAATTAGCACATTTGTCGTCCCTTTAAAAAGTTAAGCGAGTTCAAAGAAACAGGTTGAAGGGGATAGTAAATTAATATACATATTTATCATTCATTTTATAAGATTAAACCAACCAAAAGGAACTGATATAAAATAACGAAGAATTAACACATATATTTATCATTTTTAAACTAACTAAAAGGAACTAATTTAAAGGAACACACAGATATCAAACGATAGCGAGATAACTTATTCATAATTTATTTAATAGGATATACGAGCCGGATGAGTCGGGTATAGAACACACTGTATACTACCATAATTACTCAAAGTTTTACATCAAATATAAATAAAGAAAAACCCTAAAAAATGAGTGGTATATATAAAACACACCAATTAAATCTCTTGTAGTTGAACGTAATAAGAATTTTCTAGTTCGTTATATTTATAAATATTTACGTTTTTATTATCGAAATCATTTCATATTCCGATTTAAAAAGTCCAAATCTTAGTTCGGTAAATGATGGATTGATAACATTTTATAGAAATCAATCCACATTTAATATTCACATCTACATTTATGTATTTACCGAATACACATGGATGAACTGTAAATTGTAATATGTCGCCAATCAATCTTGAAGATAAATTACCATTTTGGACTCAGAAACAAGTAATGCGATCATAAATAGTACTTCCCTCATTAAACTTACACAACATCTCAGAGGCGACCTGTCGGCCAAGATTAGTTAATATGTCCATAGACAAAAAGAAACTTTTGAATGGACACTAATATGGATGTATTTCAGTCACAAGAAAAAGATCTGACATAACATTTTGTTATTTGAGTTATTCAGTTATGAGATTGATATTGTAAACTTAACATCAAATTGTTGAAAGTTGGCACAATGTAGATGTCATTGCAGTAACATACTCCTCGGTATTTTGCACTTCTACCATTTAGGTGAAAGCAGTTGGGTGGGAGTACAAGCAGAACCCATAATTCTTAGACTGCGATCACTTGGAAGACGTTACGACCACGACTTATTAAACATGATCCATACGAATCTTCGGTTAAAGTAGGGATTAAAACTTACAATCTTTTGGGAATGAGAACGATGCCTAATCCAATCAAGCCACTGCGGCCTTGACACTATGTAAGGAAAAACATAACAGCCTAACATCTTTGTACTTTAATATCTACTGAGTAATTGCCTTGCATGAGAAATTTTCATAGATAATGGGCTTATATGTCGCAAGGGAGAAAACCTGGAAAACACCGAAGCAGCAGACAGATGTGGGTGCAGAAGCCAAAAGAGCAACATTCATCGACTGCTGTTCAACAATGGCTGGAATAAAAGATTGACCTTGACCAAAGAAACTTTGGCTGGTTGATGAGACATAACAGTTTTCCGAGTGGTTTCGATCAGATGGAAGAATGAATGGTTTTTTTATGTTCATGAATAAAAATTTGAAAACTGATGAAATATACATCTGCAAATAATTTTGCTTAAACTGCAAAGTAACGAGCAAATAAAGTCATCAGGTTCTTAATTATAACCCATCAATATCAGAAGATTTAGTACTTCACTTAATTTCAAAAATCATTTTCACATCCATTTTTAAGGATTTTTCTATTTGCTCGAATGCGTAAATTTGTATAACACAACTTAAATATGTAAATATAAAATTATAAAAGATATAATTTAATAAGAAAGGGGAAACAACTTTCAAGTTCTTAGCTATTCAATTCATAATTTATTTTATTGTTCTTAATATGTTTTTATACTAAATTGAGTTATGTATACTAAATTTTTTACTCAAAGAATTTATGCAAATGATACAGTTATATCTATTTTGTTCAAATCATCTGCTAGTCATAGATTAAAATTTACGAATTAAAAAAGACAATACAAAACATCCGCGAAACATTAAATTTATACTAGTTAAAGAACAAAGTCATACAAAGTATTGCTGTTTCAAATTTGTATTTCTATCATATAGTCACATTCTCCTTTGACGAAACTTAACGATATTTTACGGTGCTCAGAAAATCTCATCATAAATTGAATAATAATAATAAATAAATAAAACAACTTCTTCCAATTAGTCGAAGAAATATTTGCTCGAACACTATCACATATGACATTTATTCCGCATCGTGAGAGACTCCAGAAGACAAAGAGATTATATTTTCTCGAAGAACTACCGAATGGCAACTCCTTAGCTTTAATTAAGGAATTCGGAATCGAAGAAAGGTGTGCTTGTTGCCTGCGATTCCTGGCGCAGCGAAAAACAAAGCGCACGCGAGGAGAGTTAATCGCGCGCTCAGGAAGTCAATAAATCAATTCCGGAGATCGGAGTATGACGCTAAACTCAATTTTCTCCCTAAAACAAGGATTTAAAAGGACAGAGGTCAAATTGACGGAGCAGCACAAAAATTTTCACATTTCGATTAAAGTGAGCAGATTTATATATAAATTTGCATTCTCTTCCTTTATAAGGCATCTTGGTTTTCTGTCTAGGAGAAATATTACATTTGCCACAAAAAATGAAGGAATACTTAATTAAAAGTTTAGTTTTAGAGGAATGCAAGCATTCGTGACGTTAAATATTTTAGAAAATGATTTTGCCCTCCAGAATAATTCGAAAAGAAGCTGCTGTAATAACAGCTCAAATTAAAAATTTTCCTAAACTGCGCGCTTTTATCAGACATTCTTAAGTTAAATGCGATTAATACACAATTGTTTTTTATTAAATTGATTTTGAATTAATGTATATTTAATAAATAAAAAATTCTTTATATTCCAACCGTAAAAAAGGGCGTATTTGAAGAAGTTATTGTCCAGCGATAAAAATTTCCAATGGTTAAACCGTGAGCTTCTACCGAAAACATGTGTGTTCAATACTAACTGCTTCTAAGCAACACCTGTTGGGAAGATGGTATGCAACAAGAAATTACGACTCTACTATCCCTAAAAAAAAAAAAAATCTTTTACAACAGAATTTAACAAATAGTGTCCACTGTAAAATATCAATTTACATGAATTCCTAGAGATTTTTTGCAAAGTTTAACAAAGTAATTGTGTTTTTAGAATTAAGAAAGTAATTTTCGACTCTATTTTGGAATATAAAAAATTTGCGAAATTTAATAAAAATTAATGAGATTTAACTTGATATAGCATGAGATAAAAACATCAAACGCGGTGTTCAATTTTCTTACATTGTAAGAGCGTCTATTTTTCTAAATATTCTAGCTGTCAGTACCTTATGTCGATATAAGAAAGCAAGAAAGCGAGTCTCAGTCAATATTGGAAATAAAGAATTCATGAGATGTAATACGAATTATAATTCTCTCTCTTATCACCAAATAATTGTCACACATTTGTTTAAATTAATACAAGCGCAAAAATGTAGTTAATGTTACCGTGTAAAATAAAATACGTTTTAATACACTTAATTCTTCAAATCTTTTTATCAAAAGCACTATTTGATGGGTTTTTCATTACATAAATTAAATTAGAAATAAAGTATTTTAGCAAGAAATTAAATTAAAATAGTTTTAAGTATCTGCTAGAGGTCCCTATGTCCTAGCGGAGATACCATAATTCTTTGGAGTCTAAGGTTGCTGATTCAATTCCAGCACGGCTGAACAATAGGAAGTGGATGCTCCTTTTTGCCTATTTTTTAGAGGTGTAGTTGTTTAGGAGTGTTTTCCTAGTTTCATTTTGCCCTTTTATATATTGCACATAAATATGGAAACTCCTATGTAATCTTACTGTCTATGAAAAACCATTTTCTGTTTGTGACAAGCAAAATTATATATATAAAAAAGGCTTATTAAGTTCTCCGCAATAATTATTCAAGCGAATTTGGCTGTTAAGATATTCCCTCAACTACGCAGTGTCAAAATAATGCAGAATAAACTAGAAATAAAATTTAGCCATTTTTGCAATTTTGTTTAATCGCTTTAAAAAAAAAAAAAAGTGAATAAGAACTAACTTATATAAAAATTATGGGAAAAAAAAACAATTCAAATTAAGTACTTTCTTTATGTATTGTTTTATAATTTTTATTTTCAGTTTATTTGGTTCGCAAGATAATTCAGATAAAAAAGTTAATATGAAAACCAAACTTTTTTTTTTGTGAGTTCCTAACATGCAACTAAAAAAATCTTTGAATATAACATTAAGATTACATAAGAACTAATCTTATTCAAAGAGCATTTTCTAATGGTATTAAATACTCTTACCCCATGTGAAATACAGTTAATACTTTTTTTCCCCAATTTCGAAATAAAAAAAGCTCAGCCAAAAAAAGAGCTCCAATCTGTCTTGATGTGTTTTTGCCTTCCTATTCATAAGTCATGGCATTATCATAAAGTAATACTCAGCATAGTAAAGCCTCGATAATCGCACTCTGCCTCAAATATTTTTCTTTGAATTGCTCCTCGATTGAGAATTTATGTTTCAGGGGAAAAAAAAACATAGAATTGTTCTCCCCTTTCTTTTGCTTGCCTGCCAAAAAAATCGCCAAATCGATCCTTTCCGAGGGAAAAAAAGGAAGAAACTAGCAGCAGGATCAGATGCTCTTTCTTGGATCACATTTTCTTCTATTATTACGGAAGGATCACTGTTTATAATGACTGAATTATTCCACATACGAGACGAACGGTGTATTGATCTATCTTTTTTTTTTTCTTCTATATTTTAAATTCACAACAAACCGCACAATTATTGATCATAAGTAAAATACCTTTGTGAAAAAGTTGTGATGCATAAAAAAGGTTAAAATAGATATACATTTTTTACAGAAAAATTCATTCTTTTATCTGGAAGCCATGCTTGGAGAACAAAACATTTCCACAAATAGAAAAACGACCGATTATTCTCAAGGCGATACTATTCTGCTTTTAATAAAAAGAAAAAATGTTGTCATACTTAAAGAAGAAAACGAAAGTGCGATGATATCTCTTTTCGTAAAAACTGCTTTGGCGACTTCACTTTTTATTATATTTAATTGCATTTATTCATTACTAAGGAGCTTTCGGAATCGCCATATAAGCTGCAGAGTACGTTTGTCGCTAATCTCAGTAATAACTCTTCTTCCTCATCAAATCAAGATAGAGAATGTTTCTCTTTTTTCCCCTTTCTGCTAGGGAATTTTTCTGTTTTATTCGCCTCTTCCCAGTGGATATACGAAAATGCTTCTCTTCGAGAAACCAGTAGGAAAAAAGTATGAATGTTTTAAACTTTCATATTTCATAAAATGAATCCTTTTTAAATACCTTGGTTAGTTTATATAACACCAGTTTTAATTTTTTTTGTTTTATTTTTCTGTTGGTGAAATAAAAATCTCGGTAATTGTAATTTTGATATAAAAAAAAATTTGATTTTTATAAAATGGAAAAAGAAAGATCAATATTTCATGTATAAACTCTAAAGAAAGGAATTCAAAAATTTGAATTATAAAACGTAAATTGTTTTCATAAATAAGCTTTGAAAACCGCTAGTAGTTTGAATACAGTTAACACATTTCAATTACCATATTTCATCATTTTAGACGTTGACAGAAAGATTAAAGCTTTTCAAAAGCAAGAAACTCTAATTTATTAACGTCAACTAACTTTCTATATGAAAATAAAAAAGTTAAAAGGATGTTTCAATTAGTAATGTTATTAAAGAAAGTTTGCAATATATTTTTTCGATGTGATGAACAATTTATTCCCCCATTTTCTAAAATCGAAAGTGAATTTTTTGTTCTAAACGAAGAAAAATGCTTAAGCGATTATTGCAATTATTATTAACATCATGATTATTTATGGATATAAAGAAAATTATTCTACTGTAATTCTTTTGAATAGAAAGTGAATTTTCTGCTGTAAGCGCCGGAGAATGCATTAAGGAGGTGAAATGAGTTTATATGCAAGATTTGGTGATAAAGTTTGCATTTTTTAAAATATGATATCGAATTTTCAGATGACATTCTTTGAAATAGAAGAAATTTTTCTTCACATTGAGTTTTTTAACTAAAGACGAAAGTTTTAACAAAAATAAAATAAGTTAATGAGATTTGATGGTTAGCTACGGTATCTGAGTAAGTATAATAATAAGAATCTAAGTAAGTAATAAGTAAATATTTTTTCAATATGATGACTAGTATTTCGAAAGGATTTACTGAATAAATGTAGATTTTTCCCCTATAACTGCAGAGAAGAAGGTTTTAACAAGGATACAATTTCGTGAGATTCAGCGATAAGCGTTGGAATTTGAAAGATTGCAAGAATTCTTTTATTTTTCTGAACTGATAAAGAGAATTTTCCGGTGTAATACTCTTAAGTAAAAAGTGCATTTTTATTAACTGGAGAATACTTTAGCTAAGATAAAATAAATGAGATTGGGATTGCATAAATGTATCAAAAGCGTCGAAAATATATTTTTAAATGTGATTTATATTTTTACGCTCTGATTCTAAACAAAAAATGAATTTTCTCTCTTATTGAAGTATAGTAGGTTTCAACGAATAACAATTATATTTAAAAGTTTGCAAGATATTTTTCTGATTTGATGTAATTCTATTGAGAAGGAAATTTTCTATATGAAGAATAGTGTTTTAATAAATAAAAAAAAAACCCACGAGGCTTTTAACAGAAATTATTTAAGTTAAGTATATTTTTCGATGAAATGGAGAATATTTTGATGTGATGTCTTTGAATATAAAACGAATTTTCTTCCTCTATTGAAGTTCCATTAAGTTAGAAATTCAATAAGATATTTGTAAAAAAGTAACATATTTACTTTGAGAAGATGGAAGACAGTTGTGTGTTAAATGATTGAAATGTTTGTCAAGATCGTGGGTGTAGACTGAAACATCGTATGTCCCCCACCAGAACGTGACCTTGAGTCAGCGTGGGCGGGGGGACCCGAGGTCAAGATCTCAGGCGCTATCGCAGACAATCGATTGCTCTCTCTTGTGTTCCTCTATGGAGGTGGGGGGGGGGAAAGCTCGACCACCCTCCACAACACAGAGGAGGTAATGTGTCGTTAAATCAGTGATTATTGATGGTGCATTAACGATTTAAAGCCTTTTATGTATTTCCTGGTCCTCAGGAAACATCTAGTCCAGCTCTTCATGAATGTTCATTTAGAATTTAGAGCACCCGATTAAATTGGACCTTCTGTTCCCACGTCAAGCGGGAAAAAAAATCACTTGAAATTATTATGTAATAAACTAACATTTATTTATGTTTTTTAATATTGTGTTTGAATACTCAATTGCTTAAATTAAAAATTACTGGTAACGAGAGAGATCTACAATGCAATATAAGGCATTTTTATTAGTTTTTTACTATAGTAAAAATGTATGACTATTTCTTTACTTACAAAACTCTTGCAATCGAATTGAATTAAATGAATACTTTAACAGAACTTATTATGTTTTGGTGGTAGTTTATCTATGGTAGTTCAGTATGCTTTAGTTTTTCTGATAAAATCTTGTTGAAGGAATCAAGTAAAATAGTTGCGAGTAAATCAATACTTAATGGAATTCTCCATAGCTTAACGATGGTATCAAAGATTCCTGAGTAAAAAGTTTTCTGTTCCATCTGACAACGAATGAATAATTTGTAAATAAGTGTGGAAGTTTCCATTTCTGTATATTGAATGGGTTAAAAAATGAATAGTTAAAGATAAAGCTACAAATAGCAACATTTTGAAGGAAAGTCGAATTTGCTTAGCCTTTAGCAGGAGTGTGGGAAAATATCAATTATTTAAATGAAATGCTTTTTGTCAAGTTGTTTTCTATTAGAACGGATTCATACAAAATTATAAGAATACATTATAAAATAAAAAAAACATACCTACACTACGATGTTTTATTTATTTATTTATTTATTTTAACATGGGATTATTTTTCATTTCAGTATTGAAGAGAGGTAAAAGTTAAAAATAGGTTGAAATTTAGTTTTTTGATCTTATCTTATTAAGTCTTGGAAAACTTTACGGTCATTATTAGTTTACCATTTTTACCTACGACTTATTTATATATGTGTCATAAGAAAGAAATTAATTATACACCAAAATATCATTTATAGGATATACCCATGGGTAGATCTGAATCATAATATAATTTTTTTCTCCGTCGATTAACTATAACAGGATCGAACCAATGACGTTTTAATCCAATCTTTTGCATTTCAGTGAATTTTCTCTTGCAAGTGTATACATACAAAGCTGTGCAGCTGAATCCCACACTGTACCTTAAGGTTAACGGGCTTGGTCTATTCGTCTATCTCGAAATACCTCAATACCCATTCATTTCGAGTCACGGTCAAGTGAAGAGGTCACACCTGAGCAGCACCACCGTCTCCCCATACACGTTGCACCAGCCTTTGGACGTGACAGATGGCATGCCAACAACCCACAGAGCTCCAGTAACCCAGTCAGGGAGAATGTGATCACCCTCCCCATTATAATGCCTGTGGCAAATGTTGCTTCATTACGTATAACTTCATTCCGCATCCCTTAAGGTCACAAATGATGCTTCACTTTTTTAATCCTACGGAAAACGGTGTAAAGTACTGAGCCACAAGGTTTCAAATATGCAAGTACATGAAAGATTTTGAATAAGAGTAATAATGTAACATTTTTTTATGAAAATTTAAGCCTTTTTTTTTTCAAAAGAGATAAAATTCTCTCTTTTAGTCTTTTTCATAATTTTCATAGTAATTAATAATATCAGTGGATAATTTTTTTCAATGAATAAAGTACGAATAGCAGTTAACTGTATAGAAAAAAAAATGGTTTATGTTTCTTTCTTCATGACTAGAATGTCTTGATATTGTCCGGCATATTCCGGAAAAGGGACTAAACATGAAAACTGGAATCCCTTTGGTTAATTTGGGCTCTATGATGAGATTGGTTACTATAAATAACTTGTTGCTTTATTCAATGCACTTCCAGATTTTCGTGTATGTTAGTTTTCAATATTTATTAACTCAATCTAGTATGCAATTAAATATAAAAATTTCTCTTGCATGTTAAAAAATTTAAAATGACTTATTTGATTAAACGGGTTAAATTTGGAATTGGATGCAACATAAATTCATAGATTTCAACATTATCAAGCTAATCGTTGCAAATTATTCTATTTGAATATTACGTGAGTTTCATATCCCTTACATGTAAGATTCTGTAGTTCAATTTATCTGCACTTTGCATGTACTTTGCTACATATCTAACCACCTATTTCATTTCACGTATTACCAGTATTTCATAGTATAATAATTTTCCCCAGCGAATTTATAGTATTTTGCTTTGGCATGCTTTATAATACCATTTGAGCGTTTGCATGTCTTTTTCGCATATTGACCATTAAATATTCATAGATAACGGATGAAAGCTATTGTTATTATTCTACCAGCATGCTTCCCTGTACCTAGCTATGAGTTGGGCCCTACCAGCTAAATGGAAGTATCCGAGTGAGAGTCTTCGTGATTTAGAAGCAGGTACTAAGTAGAAAACTGCCACTATTGGATACGTTCCCTTCAATGGTATCATTACACTTAGAGGATATTGCGACCATGACATATTTAATATGCACCATCCGCCATTAATGAACACGATGGATCTTGGGTTGGGTTGGGATTCGAACTCGCTACCTTACAATAACGAGAATCAAACTCTAAGCAATCAGGCCAACACAGCTTCCATCCTGTCTGTTAAGACTATAGTTAATTTACTTTCATAAATAAATGATACATATTTTTAAAATGTAATGTATATATTATAAAAAGCACATATTTTCTCACACGTGTACTCCGATCAAAATAGGACGACTTTATAGCATTTCTTTGTACTTCGGGAAATTCTAATTGTTTTCCTTATATATATTGATACCCACACATTTTTAAATTATATTTCCTTATGCAAACATTTAACAATACTTTATCGAAGAAAAATTTATAGAAGAAAAGGCGTATTTGTATTTGCAGTTTCGGATCCATTTCCACATTTATATTTGACTTTATTTAATTCCATTTTTCTTTTGTAAGACTTGAAAGTAAAATTTTAAGTTAAAAAATATGAATGAATAGAAGCATTCAAGGAAAGGAAAATTTTAAAAATATATTTTGGAAATTCAAATGGTTTTAATTAAGAAATCTTTAAGAGAAGACTCGAAGTTTTTAAAAAGAAAAATTTATGGATTTGCTTGTTTTTCAAAGCACTGGAGTATTCTTTTAAAGATTTCACAACGAAAAACCTACGTTAACGTTTTCATTTTAATATTGATTTAATTGTGTTTGTAATGCTTTTAATTTTTTTTTGTACATTTTTCTTTTGAAATTTAGTCATTATATTTACTAGTGTAGACGGTAAAATTACTTTTTTCGACTTAATTTGAATGGCATTCTAATTAGTTTCATTTAGTATAATTGAATCAATTAATTAATTTAGGAAATGCAGTAATTTTCTAATTTCTTTCATATAAAATGAATTTTTGAAAATAAAAAGGAACATGTCGACTCCTTGGGGGGATTGTTATATTCGTTACAGTTTATTAAATTAATTGCTACAGCAAATGCCATTAAAAAAAATCGATGATAGTTGTTTCTGCTTTTACTTTCTGTAAGTTATCTTTATATTTTAAGCGCAATTTTTTTACTGACTGTGAGCATTGGATTGGAATTATTCCCTTTATTTGTTGCAAAATGGTATGATGAATGTAATATTGTTAATTGACCAATATTTGATATTTGTGCAATCAATGATGTTATCAATAGATCAATCATAATGGTTGGTATTGACAGTCCGGTTATATTAAATTTGAGTTATTCTCTTTGTTCTTTACAAAAAATTTCATCCCAAGTATATTTATGTGAATCAATAATTGTCATCGCAATCCACTCCAGTCATCAATCATTGATACTATCAATCGATCAATTACAAAACAGTAACACAATGGGCAGTCCAATGACAATGAAGTCGATGAACTCCCTTCCTTTGTTACGAAAAGATTATCATGTCTATATTTCTCTTAATCGATTATCTTATGAGTGGTATTTATTCGACAATTGGATCTTTAATGGTATCAATTAATCAATTACAAAACAACAGTTAATAAGAGCATTGCGACATCAATAAGCACATTCATTCTGTTAGATTCTAAGTAGGAAAATTACTGGACCAAGATACTTTGGTTGATTGTATCCGTAAAATTTTACATCACACAGTCCGAATCGAAAAGGATCAAAAAGATACCAGATCAGGTATCGACTGCACCATAATACTCAAGTTTTAAATTGCGAAGGATTCTGCGATGCATCCATTTGTTTTTTCAAGATTAAATAAAGGATTGCTTAAATTGCAGTGCAATAGATTATAATTGCATGAATTTCAATAATTTGTTTTAACCCTCGACATTCTAAGTTAGTAGTTGAGTTGTGAGCAAGTCGGTTATGTTTATTCGAAGTTAGTTTAAAAGGATTGCTTGCAATTGTGACCCTGTTTGGGTGTTTCATTAAGTGTAAAGTCTTTTATGACAATCCAGATCAAAATAAAGCATCTAGAGCCCGATGTGTCTTGATTGTGCATAATCGAAAGTTCCCATCATTGGAAGGTAGTGAGTACGATTCCCAACTTAATACAAGATCCGCCGTGTTTACTGAAGAGGTCATGGATATGTTCAACAGTTCGTGTTCAAAATGTCCTCCAAGTGAAACAGTGCCTTTGGGAGTGGTATGTCATCTGCTTGGTCCCTGATTTAAATTACGAAGACTAGTTTAACTTTATTAGCAGAGACCAACTTTTGGCTAGGTACAGGAAAGTAAGCCATATTTACACGTTCTTAAAAATCCCAAACATCCATCCCAATAAACATCTACGCAGGGAGCAGAAGCATTTACTTTTATTACAGCTCCAGTGAGGCAACAGTAATTAGTATTGAACTCGAGACGTTTTTGATCTGAAGCCCTACTACTTGGGAGTAAAAAAATCCTTTTGTCCGTACTTGTCTTAATTGTTTTTTACTAATTCCTAAATTTTAGACCAACTACTCCACATATTATAAAAAAGAAACATGTAAATTTTTATGCTCTGTTATTTACTTTTTACTGATTTGTCATATTATCTGCTAAAGTTCATATTTCAGATAATATTACACTTTACTCCTTTTAGTTCTTGATTTTAACCCTTTGATTGAGCATCCCTCAATTACCACAGGCTACTCAAATGTAACGAAATTTCCTTATACCTCGATTTTAGCAAGCCCATATTTCTCTTACTTTATTGAGGAGCGCATCCCACGTTCCCACCGTTAAACTAGTACAATAAATTACGACAGTATTAGACGTTTAACATATGTTTTGCCCAACAGATGGTGTCCACTAAAAATTGCAGCATTTTAAGATATTTTTTATTTATTGATCTAACTTCACTAAGTTAGCCGCCTTTTTCTAATAAGAAATGGCTGCTAGAAATCGCGTTCAAGGATTGACATATATTTTCCTGATGATATATCAGATTCTAAAATGGGATTCAGTTTTCATAGTGATAGGAATATAGATTTTTCGGTAATATTTCTTATGCGTACATTATTTGTCTAACTTTTTATACTGTGTAATAAATAGAATTATTGTAAATCAGTTGAAATTTAATTTTTTTTTTTTTTTTTTTTTTTTTTTTTTTGTAATAACATCTTATATTGTTTTTTCTAACAGTTTACTTTCTCATGATAAAAAAATCATGCATATTTAAACTCTCTAATATTATATAGATTTAAAATATGTATAAAAAAAATTGAAGCGATTTCGATTTACAAATTGAGCATTCAGATTGTTGAAAAATAAGAAAAGCGAACAAAAATATCCTTTTTTTTACGTGAAAATTTCAATGAACTTCCAAATGAAATATCACATCGATTGCAAAGTGCATTCATAATCATTCTTTTGTAGGCATTAATTGTAAGGAATATGATAATAACTTGTGGGGGCGTATATCACAGTTGTACTAAAAGAGTTAGTTAATTCCTGTTTCCACAAATCCAAAAATCATTTGAAAAAACGCTTCTAACAATCTGAGCTCTGTATATATACATAAAGTTAATAAACTTCCAAACTCCCGAGAGAAATGTATTGAAGAGACATGTAAGAAGGAAAAGCTTGACTAAACATTCAGTGGTAAGTGCATCTGGCGAAAAAGAGTGCCGAAAGCCCATTTAGCTGAAAATAAAAAGAAATGGCATCGTTAGAGAGAGGGGGTGTAATTTTTTTTTTTCTATTTTTGGAAAAATACCATCACTCAAGATACAAACGAGGAAAACGTCTGATTGAACTTTATATTCCTCATTCATGTTTCTTGAAGTGCGTGGGCGTTATCCAAATTCTGGTAGAAACGTTTCAAAAAGAGGGAAGGGCGAATAGTCCGAAATCGACTTGGTCTGGTCCCCCAATCACCCCCTACTCACACACACACACAGGTCCATTGTTTATTTGATCGCTTGGCGCCAGTTTGTTCCCAGAACTGGCGCCAGCTATACTCCCCCACATACTCTTACAACTCTTTTGAGGCCATCTTCAAAATAATAATCAAATAAACAAGCAAATTCAGTCGCGCTATCTTCTCTATCGTCTGCGATGAAACAGTTGCCACACGATTGAGATAAAAGTTACTCCATTGAGACGTTTCAAAATTTCTATTCCATTGCGCAGCATATCACTGATTTTTTTTTTCCCCTTTGAATGTCAAATAGTTTTCTAAAATGTGTGAAATATATTTCATATATATATATAAGCACTTTCGATGCGATTTGAAAGACTCGTTTGAATTTTTTTTAAAGTGGTTGAAGAAATTTGAATTTTATTTTAAAATGCAACCCATATTACTCTATTTTCCTTTAAAATCTAGTTACTAAATTTATTGAATTACTTATTCCTTTATTAAGGCATATAAAATTTTCAAATTCGGTGAGTTCCATAAAATTATATTAAATCTCAAATATTGTCCTAAATTAGTTGCTTATTTATTACTAATTTAGTTTTCTAAATTATTTCTGTATTGTCCTCGATATTTAAGTAAATTAATCACTTGTTTTTAAATAGCTGTCCTCACTGCCTCAATTGTTTTTTTTAGATAATTTAATAACTAAACAAATTTGCCTAATGATAAATAAAGTATATATTACTGTGCAGTGTATGGTCTAATAATTGGACTATTGTAAAAAAAATTATCTGGAACACTCCCAAGCAGTCACAAAAACTTATATCGTGCAGGAAGTAAAAACATGTGTGCTAACTTCCCCAGTTTATCGGTGTTGAGAATCCGAAAATAACTTTTAGTTTTCTCTTTTGAAGAACATGATCCAGTTTTTAATATAAATCATCGAATCTCATTTTATAAAAATAATTTCCCATGCATCTGTGATACAATTCTTCTGCAGCAAAGAGTTTCCCTGAAATTTCAATCGTAATTAATTTATTAAGCCTTAAATATTGTAATCAATACATTCAGCTATATTATGGATTTATCGCACTGGAAATGTCCTTCCTATTTTGAAAAGTGGGAACTGCGTATAGGACACCTTCAGAACTACAGAATACAGAAGGCATTTTAATAACCCTCTCATAAATTGCCTTTTACGAGTGCTTTTTATGAAATTTATGAGTCATAAGCGAAAAAAATCTTGATAATTTCCAAGCTCTTACCTTTACAGATGTCGATGAAGAAGGCAGAAACAAAACCGTCTTCTGTTACCATAGCGGGAGGGGTATTGAACCAGGACTTTTTCATGCTTAAGAGGGCTGTCTCACCACTAGGCCAAATGATTGCGAAAATGGAGATGTGATTTCACTCCACATAAATTAACGGATGAAAATCATTGAAGATATCAGAACACCCTACGCATTTTGCCCAATTTGGGCGAATTTTACATGTAGAGCAAATACGATTCATATGTCACAAAGGAGAAAACCGGGAAAATTTACAAACATTCACACTTGACAGACGTGCATGCGGAAAGTATAAACACAACGTCCTTCATCCATTGTTTTATAGAGGCCGGTCTCAAAACTTTTACTCCCCCTTTTAAAAAGCGTGATACTACTTCGAAACCACCGTGAACCCACGTGTTCTTCAGTTGAAATAGGACGAATTTATAGCATTTCATTGTTGTTCCCCGGATTCTCTCATGATCTGCCTTTGTTCATGACATCACCCACGCACTCGTACAAATATACAAGTATTAATACTTCATCGAAGATAATGTTCATGGAAAAACAAACATACATGTATTTACACTTTTGGTCGCTTTTCTCATTCAATTTTATTTTATATTTTGTAAGAAATGAATGTAAAATTTTAAATTAAAAGAATTTTTGAATAGGAATTAAAAAAGAAAATATTTGAATAGTTGTATTTGTGGAGAATATTTTTAAATTAAGGAAACTAAAATTAATTTAATTAAGAAATCCTTAAGATTAGTTCATGGCTTTTTAAAGGTAAAGTTAACGGTTCTCGCTTGTTTTTCTAAACGTTAAAATACTTCACAAGCGAAAATGTAAACTTAAATTTTCATTTTAGTATTAATTTAACTATATAAGTAATTATACTTTTCTTTTCATTCTTATGGAATTTATTGCTTATCTTTATTTGTGTAGGCTGTGGACCCTATAGAGAGAATAAAATAGGCAAACACACATCACTGGGTTGAGAAATTTGTAACTAGGAGTTTTTTAAATGGATTAGACTTTTTTAAATTGAGTTTTAACTTTTGATGATTATATTTTTATAACGGTGATAAATATAACTTTAAAAAATTTTTATTTATCCCTTTATTTCCCAAATGATTATCATAATCAAATCTTTTAAAATCGCAATAATTTTTAAAACATTTTAATTCACTTATAAATTACTCATAAATCGTATTGTTAATAATTTTTAACTATAAATTATAGTTAGTAAATAATCTAATTGAGTTATTATAAAATTACAGAATTTTTCTTTTATTTATCTTGTTTTTTTATTCTATCAAGTAGAATACTTTCAACTGTTGCCACATCTTTTCAAAAAGAAAATAAAAAAAAATGAATACATTTCATAAAATAAAATTAAATTGAAATTATATGTTTTTGTAAAGGAAAATTTAATATCAAAATGTGTGGGCACATTAAAAATGTATATTTTAAATACAAATTATTAATATTAATTGTTGAATAAAATTTAAATAATGTAAAAAGTTAAGTTATTAACTTTTCAATTTAATTAACTTAAGTTATTATAAGTAACTGTATTTAATTTTTAATGTTTATTTATAAACGATAAATGTAGTGTAAAAAATATCGTTATCTTTCTTCCCCCCCTTTTTTTTCATCGTTTGCTCGTTTCAAAAATCTTCTGATTCAGAGATATCTCTACACATTTTTATATTTACGAAGTTTAAATCAAGTGAAGTTTACTGATCGAAAATATTGTACAACATTTTATATGAATGTCTTACATCGTAAATTCAAAAATATTGTTTTTTATAAGAGCCATCTAGGCTCGATTATTTCTAAATCATGCTTACATGTATTGAAAACATTCTTATATTTGATTGAAGTTTTCTTTTTCGTAGTTTACTTTATCTTATCCATAAATAATATTATTTTTTATATTATAAATAACAGCTGGCGAAGAAGAAATATTTCTTCACCTTTTCTTCTTAATCCGAGAAAAATATTTGCAGTCCAAGTTCAAGTATAGAACTTATTTCCGTCTATTCACATAATTTGGAATCATTCCAAATAATATAAGGATGTGTACTGCAGAATGTGAATAGCAATTTTTTCCTTTCGTTTAACGTTGCCTTTCATTTTATTTTCAGTTCACAATTAAGAAATCTACTTAATTGGGTTCATATATTTCGATTAGAAGAATTATCAGATATTATCCCTAAATGAATTTTCTAGATGAAAATTATTTCCTTTCCAAAAGATTTATTCCCTTACATCTGATTCGTATTAACCGATTGGAATACATTAAGAACCAAGCAATAAAAATGCAAATCTTCAGAATTTAAACTGAATTAAATGTTGCATTGTTTTAATTTGTTTACTTTAAGCTGTTTTTCCAAAATGAAATTAATTAAGGGCCTATATGGCTGTATTTACTTTTTCTGCGCTCCATATTTCGTAACAGAAATTCGTAAAAGTTGTTATTGGAATTTGAAAAAAAAAAAAAAAAAAAAAAAAAGTTACAATTCATGAATATTTCTTGCGGCCCTAGAGACAATTTAATTAAAATTATCTTTTTTTTTTAAAAAAGCTTAATTTTATTTTTGTCGAGTGCCAGCCAGACTGGCAGTATGGGAGCGCTGCTCCACTTTTTCAACTGAACCGCAATTGGGTGTGGAGTCCGACTTCCTCAGTACACACATGCCATAGGTACCCGTTTATAGGATAAGCAACCATTCATATTCCATTCATACAAGGATAGGACAAAGACAGGAGAGAGAGAGAGAAAGTACATCCATGCCCGAACTGGGATTCGAACCCAGACCTCCCTATCCGCAGTCAGGTACGCTGACCACTAGACAGAGTACGCGGCTTATTTTTTAATTAATTTTTATTAGTTAAACTTGTAGAGATTAACTTGGTTGCAAATATTACCGTTGATGTTTTTTATAATGTTGGTAATTTGCAGTTATTTTTATTGAACTGTTTTTTAAGAGAATAATTGTATAGAGTGTTAATACCGTGCCAAAATATTAAAACGTACGTTTGAGTAGCAATGAATAAATTCATTAAGTCTGGTGGTAAAGAGCATTACTTTCTATCGTTATGTTGATAGGGTATTGCGCATGATTACTCATGACATGGTACCAGTATTGACATTCAACCAGTATTGCAAGGAAGATTGGAAACAAAGTTACCAACACAGATGTTGCCCTAGTCAAATATTAAAAATTTCGAGACAATACCACTGGCTCAGAATGAAAACACGAAAAAAACAGTCAGTCGCAATTTCCAATTGAATGACTTTAGTAATCAAACAACAGCAAGTAGTGTCAAACAAACACCTTCGAATTTTGTAGTTTTTACTTTAATAATAATAGTTAACAAAAGAGCCATAGATTTCATTTTCGGTGACTATTTGAATTAGTTTTTTTTTTTAATTCCAAATAAGCATATATTTTCATCTAAAAAAATATTAATGCGTCTATTGGTTAAAAAGAATGCCAAATAAAATGGAATATATTTATTCCTAGTAGATAAAAATTTGTTTTTAGCTGTAGTTGTCTAGGTAGACAAAATATTTCATTAACGCATTTTTGTATTATGGAAATATTTGCTTTATAAAACTCAACTTTCATGAAAATCAATAAGGTTTTCATAATAAATTTGAAGATCTCATAAATTGCAATTGAATAATTTTAACATGTTAAAAGAAATTTTTTCACACGAATATAAAATATATGTTGTCTGTAAAATATATTTTATAGTTGTCTGTTAACTTATTACACACATTGATGCAATTTCGATTGTTTTTCCATGATTAAATTTAATATTTGCTATATTAAAAATCTTTTGAGAAAAAAAAAAGTTAAGTTGAAAAAAAATAAGAATGCTGGGTCATTTTGACACTTACATAGGCTATATTAAAGAATTAATAAATTAACTATCTTTATGAAATACAATATGATTTATTAAAGAAATTACTATTATTGATGAAACCAAGAAGATTTACCTGATGATTTGAGTGATGATAAGTTAAGAAATTTATGAACTTTGACAAAGAACCTATTCTACCGAAAATTTTATTTCTGGACTTTTTGAATGTAAATTCAAATTTAATTTGTTCGTAACAACTATCGATGAATAAATTATTGAGAACACAATAATTTATAAAGAAGGAAAATCTAACTCAAATTTTTCTGTTTTAAGAACTTTCGATTTTAAAGCAACAAACAAGTTCGTAAAATTAAACGTCTATTGCACACCGGAATCTAAATTATATTTAGTGTATTTTAGGCATATAATTTAAATTTAATTCTATTTAAACTTTAATATTGCTTAGTTGTATTCTTCTATTTATTTACTTACTTTTGAAAATATTATTCAGCTACTCGGTTTCCTAATCCATTTGATAAAAAGGATGCTTTACCCCTATTCAGAATGAAATGGTCCAGTTCATTCTAGTAGCCAACATTTTGGAGAGATGACTTAGTTCCAGTTAAAATAGATTAAACTCAAATCCCTCACTTTACACTCCGCACTTGGGGAGGACGGTGGGGGCGGAAGAATCAGTAGTCTCCGATGATTGGCTATTTCTCCAACTACGAGGTTGAATAATTCCTGTGGGACGTAATTTTATCGAAAGTTGCTCGAAAATAATGTGACTCGCAAATGAAATTTCGTGAATTTATATTAATCGATGGAACATTTGAGGTTTACAAATGCTATTAATAACAAGCCTGAAAACTGTTACCTTTACCCTAATGAAGCGAAAATAAAATTGAATTTATATTAAACTGTAAAAGTTATTTACTAATTTTCTCAATATAAAATAACATTTATGAAGAAAGATGTAGTTTTTGCAACAACTTTTTCTAGTAAAAATACACCTTCGTCATCTTAAGATTCTTCCCGCGTTAGATGTTGCAAAAAGGTGTAGTTTCTCTTCTATTAAACAAGATTGGTGTTGCTTTTCTTAAGCATCTTTATTACCTATAAGTAATTTATGCACAAATTTTTATTTAATTTTGTAATTTTAATTGGAAAGAGGCAAGACTTTTAAATTTTAATAATTTATTTAACTGTATGGCGGAATACTTATATTTTGTGTTATTATTTTTTCTTTTAATAAAAATGTTTAAAGGATGCCAATACTAGTACAATTTTAATTTTTTAATTATGTTGAAGGAATTATTTTATGTTGCTTATTTTTACATTAGTTATTATCTTTAAATCATATTACACATTATTCAAAATTTGTATTTTTGACCTCAAATTGCTCGTTACAAAATAGAAAGGTTTTAAGAATTTCTTATTGTATAGTACCTTGAATCCTTTTGGCATGTCACATTTGACAAGGTTGCTACTTGTTGCTATGAAACATTTAAAACAACTTTGATATACCCCCCCCCCAAAAAAAAAAGAAAAAAAAAACTAAGCGCCAAATCTAGCACTCCTTACAGACTTTTTAAGGTTGTTGTTTCTTATTTTGGTGTTGCAAATTTAGGTTTTTTCAGCTTTTAGGTTTTTGCTGTTGTCAAATTTAGTATTTTCTTGTATTTTGTACCATTTTTTGAGTTTTTTTAAAGTTTTTTTTGTTATTAATTATTTGTATTTAGTGAGAATCCATCTTGGCAAGAAAAAAGGCGCCAAAAACAGGTATTTTGCTTGGTGAGAAAAATATGTCGCCAATTTCCGATTTGGGGAGGTATATCAAAATAGTTCCAAACATCTTTCTTTTCTCCCATTTTTATTACTATCGTTGAATCAAAGGAAATATTATGATGGTTTGATGTAAAAGCATAAGTTGGGCGGAAAAAGTTTATAAAATTAAAACTTTTTACTTTTCCTTCAAAATATTTTAAAAATGTATATAACCAATTTATTTTATTATTTTTATAAGGCCTCTGTTTATAGTAATTTTTCTTCCTTTACCGCGATGAACTGGTGCCAATTTGGCTAGCGTTTAGTGATATGAATATTCGCATCGCCAAATGAAAATGGACAACAAATTTAAAATAGCGGAACACAAAACAAATATAAAACACGAAAATAATACTTTCCATCGGAATAAAAAATAATGATTTCCATCGGAAATTTTCACCATTTCAAGGGAAGCTCACCCGTATAAATTAATGAGAGCAATGATAACTTTTATTTACAGTTCATTTTTGAAAACAGCACTTAGAATTTCAGCATCTTGAAGGATGTAACATAAAAAAATATATCTCAAGTTTTAAAAATCAATTTTAATAATTAATATAATTAGTTAATAAGTAAGAATATATTTTAAGAATTAATCACTTTCTTTTCTACATAAAAAATAAAACTTGAATAACTCTGAATAAGACATAAGCATGTTATTACAAAATAATTTGAAAGTAAAAATTATATTGTATAATATAATTTTTATTTATTAATCTTATTCTTTTTTTTGTTCTATTTTTCAAATAGGATGAGTATGAGTAAAGCAAGCGCCATCTATTATATTTAAATGAAACTATTCATTATGATATTACTGAAATCCGAAACCACGTTTTAATTTATTAAAATCTAGAATACGTAATGTTGCCTTAAGGTTTGACATTTCTTCTATGAATGCGTCAATGAATGCGAATGGAGGGCAATATTTAACAATATATTTAAATTTAAACAAATTATACTACGTCAGAAATGACGCTAAATTAATGTAATAATTTTAAATGCCAATGTCAATAAAAAATATTAACCAATGAAGGTTAAATAAAAATTTCATACCAGTTGCGCGAGAATACAGAAGCAATTTGTGAGTTTGAAATTTAGACAAAATTAAAATTTCCAATAGTAATCCAAAAATTAAAATACAGTACTGTTACAAATCTCAATATTGTAATGAACCTAATTAATCAAATAGTCAAATTAGAATTTAAGTAAAGGAGCAAATTTCCTGTCTTAGTGCATATTAAGCATTTCTTTCACGGGTAATGTTTGAAGACTCATAACAAAAGAGGCGATTAATCCCAGAGAGTGAAACTTTCAATCAAAAGGAAGCATGTTTTTTAAATCAACAGTTTTCAAGAACTTTTGCTTAAAATTTTTTAAAAAGTGAAAATTGATGAAGCGGTTATCGTGAATCTTCCTTTGGAAGAGTAAACTCGTGGAGTTATTCGTGTGTGGAAAAAATGTCATTACGTCATTATTCTAATAATGGATTAAATCCAAATTTTAAAATAATGAGAGCAAAGAATAAATATTGGTGGATCAATTTCTTACCACAAGTTTTACCCCAAGAATAATAATAGAAAATGACACTTTTGCAAGATAAGAGGAAATACAACGCAAATTTTTTTTATGATGTTTCAAAGCCCTTTCTCAAGTATCCATTGTATATTTATTTAATGAAACATTAAAAAATGTATCAGTAATTTATGTATGAATTTAGATTTTTTATACACCGCAATGCATATTTATTAGTATATACGGTAGTTAAATTGAGGATTAATCTATTAATAAATTAATGGCACATATACATTAACAATTTTTAATTTAAAAATAAAATGTATTTTGCTTTATTTTGACGAGATATAATTTTTCATTCATTATAAATGAAAATTTCAAAAATTATAAAATAGTGTTAAAAGACTACCTCGTGGCTGATAAATATTAAAATGTTTTGATAAAAGAATAACTTAATAATTAGTATTAAAAGTTAGAGGAATTATTTATTTTCAATTTTCTCCTCTAGTTTTTTAACATGAAAAGTTTCAAATATATTTTTATATGAGAACATAAAAAGGTTTTGGATTTATACAATTGTATTATCCATATAACTTAAAATGAATACAAAAGAAATTTTAATGGTAACACGTTTTAAATATTGCACAACGTAATCCGTAAAAAATGTAACCATTAAATGTAATCGTTTATACTATGCAAAAAAAAATATTTTTTAATTTACTATATATCTATAAAAAAGTTATTATAGTTATTGCTTTTTTATATTTATCACTTTAATATCTATAAAAAAATCAAAAAAAATTTTTTTTTAAGTTGACAACTAATTGAAAAAGGCAATTATAGAAAAAAGGCTTAAATTGACACTTTATAGTAAGAAGCAACTATAGAACATTTTGTTATTTTTTTAACATTCTAATAGTACATGTTCAGAGGGTATAGGTTCTGTAACCTCAGATACCAAGATACTGAGATTCGAATTTTCGATTGAAACTTCTATTAACTCAAATTCATGTATGGATATTATGGTGTTTTCCTGTAAGAGAAATTCCTGCATGGAGTTTTCCATTACCAGACGCAGCAAGTTCTTCGATTTGGGGTCAGATTTCATTACTGGAGTTGTAAAGCATAGAATTTTCCAAAATGCTGACTTGAAGAAAGTTACAAATTCTTGAAAACTTGTCAAATTTCATAATGGGAAATAATTTATTTATTGAACATAGTTATAGTATATTTAAGAAAATCACAGTGTTTTTTTTTTTTTTTTTTTTAGTTTGCCCTTTATAGATGCAATTTTTATGTTATAGCCAGAGCTGATCTCTATGGTCAATAAGCAAAAATGTGTATAATATTTTAAAGTCTTTGTATCCAAGAAATACCATGGAAATCTTTAAGAAAAATCAACGTTTCCAGCAACCCAAGTACAACTCCCAGAACTTCAAGGTATTATACATCATTTACTGCATCTTACATTAATTCAGATTTAAATTACTATTAATTACTACATCTTACATTACTTCCAGATTTTATCCCCTCAGATAAACTGTCCTAAGCTCATTTCATCTGCGGATATTGGTTTAATAATTTAAATGGTGCAATAAGGAACTAAATTTATGATTTAAATAATGAACAGCATTTTCTAGATAAAACTAGATGGGGTCTTGATCATCAAGAAAAATATTTGCATGTTTTTTTTCCTGACAATGTATTATCAATCGAATAACACCAGTGGGAAATAAAACTGATGACAGAAGATAACAAAAAACTCTTGTTTAATAATCAAATCTACCTCAACCAATATCATCGTATTCTTTTATCAACTTGTGCTCTATTCACAGATCAAAATATGGAGAACAATCTGCATTAGTCTAATACAAAATAAATAAAATAAATATTCTTCCGTATGTTCTGCCTCATATAGGTTTTTCATTTTATTATCTCCATATTTGACTTTTCTTAAAAAGGCAGATTGCTGTGGAACATTTCCACTCAGTTCAACCAATCAACGATTAAGCGTAATAAACAGTAAAATAAAAATTTTGTTTGTTTTTCCTCATAAAAGTTTTCATGTTGCTATCACGACTTTTGATATTCATCTTCTCGACTGAATATGGAAATAATCTCTTAAGTGAATAAAAAGTTCGCTAAAGAGCATTGTTTTAATTTATTTTGCGCCATGACCGAATTACCTTTACCAGTCATTTCCAGTAGGGGAAAATCTATTATCGGATTTATTATGTTTGAATGACTGCAGGGAAGCGAAGTTCAGTCTAAGAGGATTAAATCGCTCTTTCAAATTTAAGTGGGCGCGATAAAGTTCACAGTCTGCGGTTAACAATCTTTTTTTTTTCCTTCTGACAAGCAAGTTATGAAGTGAAATGCAGTGAAGTGTGATAAAAGGGTGATGTTTTAACTCTTGCGGTTGTTACTAATTAACCTCATCACAGGAAGAATATCGATCATGAAACGATCTCACTTATGGAAATCTCCCAGTGGAATATTATTTAAATTTTGAAATAAATATTTCTATTTTTTTCTATTGTTATTATCGTTAGATAGCTCCTGGCTCTAAACACGCATCATTTTATTTTCAAGCTCCTGGAATAAATGGGTTAAGGAAGTTATTAAACGTTTTTTATTGTAAATTGAAACTATAGATATTGAAAACGACAAAATTTAAAAATTTTTAGTCTTTTAAATATACTTTCAACAAACGTAATTCTTTTACATAGACAGTTATCACGCAAATTTTAATGAAACTCATTCCTCAACTTATATTCTGACATTGCTTACAAATAGTTAATTGTAACACAAATAGTTCATGATATGACAAATATCGTATGATAAAAAAAAATGGCTCATAAAAAATGCCACATTATTTCATATAAATTAGATAGTGATTAGATTGTTCCTATAACTTCTGTCGACAAATTATTCTTGGAAATAGATATTTACCAACACAATTCTAAATAAATTTATATCCCATCTTACTTACAGATATTACATATAAATAACTAATGTACTGACATACAGTGTTAATGATAATTAGATTTTTAGTATAAATTCTGTCAACATGTCATTCGCCTAAGTTATTCAATCAATTTTGTAAAACTTCCCTTCATCATAAAATTAATACATAACTTTATTGATAAGAAATAAAATTTTAACCACTTATCATTAGAAAAATCATGGGAACTCTTATCCAACATAATATTCCGTAACTAAACAAGTATTGCGCCTTCTTTCTCGGATAGAGCCCTCTTGTATAGTGATGTAGCTGTGGATAAGAGATGGAGTGTTTTGTACTACAAAATTAGTAGAGTCCCCAATTTTTTCCCTCGGGTGTTGGAGATATTTGTTTTCGTTCTTACTGGATATGACTATTTGCAAAAGAATTTGCATCGCATTGGAGTCAAGAATTCTGCTTATTGCCTTCTGTGCCACCAGTGGGAAACAGATGGTGACCAACTGAGGCATTGCTCCTTTGTTTTAAGGTTTCTTGAAGACAATTCCACTGTCACTATTTTTAATTCTATTTATGCATCATCCTTTCTTTATTGGGCTACCCATTATTTAATGGCGAAAAACAAAGACGGGCATAGAAAAAAAAAAAAAAAACTTGTGATTATAAGAATATTTTTATTCATCAAGCACTAGTCAAAACTAATTATTTTATGATAATTGTAATTAAAAATTTCATTTACTTCCTTAAAATACTAATTATCTCTATCCAATATTACTTTCCTACAATTTATTAATTATTATTACCATCCAATATAACTTTCACATAGGGATAATAAAGTATCAAATCCAGAACCCTGTGATTACAATAGTGTCATCTTTATCGGTCGAACACTAATCTATATTACTATTTTTGCTAGTTTTCATTTTACTCATTATTTACTAGATTTTATTTAGTTCATTGAACACGTGTGAAAACGTATGATAAACCGTGTCCTAAAAGTATTTTGAAGAAAAATATCCTGTAATGTAGCTTATTTTTATTTATTTATATTATTTATTAAAAGTCTTAATTCTTTTTTATAATATTAATATAATGTTAAGATAGGAAACTAGTTATAGTCTTAATTTTTTTTCCCGCAAATTTTAAAACTACCATAAAAGTAATACTTCATACTGGTTTCTATTTTCACCAAATGATTTGCCATTTTTAATATCACAGCCTTATTACGGCTTTTGACATGAAAAGCAATTCTCTGTTAGGCAATTTTATGTTCTCAATTGTTCCAATCCACGAAATGAAAAAAAATTTTTTTGACAGAACTTTCTTTTATGTTTTTCTTAGCAACTAAAACTAGAAATCTTTAACAGTCCAGATAAAAGCTCATAAAACTGACTTTACAAGATAAGCCAAACACTTTATTGTCGTCTCCAGTATTATTTGAGAGAGCGAAGCAATATTGGAATCAACTAGTAACACTGGCCTCTCCAGAGACTTTGCGAATTCCGGTTTCAGTAATTTGGCCCGAGAGGAATTACGATACTTCCTATTCATTTAAATAGAAATATCATGTTCTTTGAAAGGACTTTCTATATATAGTCGGCCTCAGTCGCCCCTTTCCGGAACTGGAGCAGGAACTGTGAAGAAACAGGCCCTGATTGGGGCACGCGACGTGGGAATCCGCAATTTTTCAACTCCTTTTGAACAATTAAACGTCACGCTCTTTGAAAGAATATATTTTATGTCTTATTTTAGATGCGTTTCATAAAGTCTCAGCGAGATTTATTGGTGTACTTAGCATTACCATCCGTAATCACAGCACGCACTTCTTTTCCCCTCCTTTTTATTTTTAATTTTTTATTACTTGACACTCACGGTGGAGCTAATTGCGTTTGATCTTAAGCCGGTATTTTATTCTTTGGAAAAGAATTTTATTAACAGAGGCTTTAGAGAACTTTCCGGGCCATAATCGACTAAGTCAACGTTTTACAGAGTTTCTCACGTCGTGATTCCTGTGCCATTCAATAGCAATTTATCACAGTGGATTTAATAGAACTTTCAACCATATCTTATTTTTTATATTTTGCACAATATTAATAACATAATCATGATATGGTTATAGTTACTATCTGGAATAAATTGGCAAATATAAATTGCATTGTCATTATAGCTATTGCAGCTTATTATCGTAACTTGTTAGAATTTCTTCAATTATATGAAATATATATCAAAAATAGATGAAGATTAATACTTCATTTACTAAATAACTTTGAGATTATTTAGTTCAGTTTATTTAGTTGAGGTTTACTAAATAACCACAAAGTTATTTAGTTCATTAAATAAATTTGAAATTAATCTTGTTTCTAACAATAATAAATATGAATTTCAGAGAAGTAAAACATATTTTCAATAGTAAACCTTGTGGTATTCGATTGGTAATGAAGTATGTGTAAACAATTTAGCTAATAGAATGTAAAATTACATATATTTTCAAGAATTCGGATAATTTTATAGGTTCTATTGGTAATAGCTACATAGTAATCAAGCAACATTTAAAGCAATTTGATGAATCAATGATTAAATCGTATGGGGAATCAATAGTATCCATTTAATTTTGGAGAAATAATTTTATTTTATATTGCTCTTCCTTGTTTCAAAGTACCAATGGAAAGTAATACGATCTCATAAATGTGTTATGATGATGTAATTTCGAATAATAAAACACTGTTTATAAAACAAAGCTCAAATTAATTTCAATATTTATCATATTTTAATATATTAAATCCTTTCAATTATGTGTTTTCATTGGGCTTTTTTTTTCATTTATATGTAATTCTGGTATTATACCATTTTACCAGTGGAAGCTTTAAAATCGCCAAATAGTATTATCGACCACAAACATCCAGATGAATACAATTTTTTATCCCCAACTTTGAAAATCTTTTACCTTTAAGAAGTTTTAAGTGATATTAAAATACTTATATCTCTAAATTTAAACACAATATAATTAACAATTACCAATTTGATTTTTATCTATATTTCATTTATTGTCACCAAAAACGACGATTATGCGAGAATTGTGACGATGAAATGGAAAAATATCGCAATTTTTATCTGAAAAATAAAGGAAATAATTTTAATCATTATCGTTATAGACACTCTTTACAATACAGCATAAGATCACATAAGATAAAATCCCATTTTGACCTTCTGTTTGGCGACAACGGGAAAAAAGTTCCCGGGTTAAAGACGCCATGTTTTAAGAAAGCAAATACAAAATACGTGCACTAAGAATTGAAAATTTACCCAATGTGCGATTCTAAAGTGAAGCGATTTTTACATTCAAACAATCAAAAAAGGAATTAGTTTTTAACAAAAATTAAATTTTTAAAAGTGAATAGTAACTGAAACAATAAAAAAGCAAGTCTTACTAGAATTTTAGGTAAAAGTTTAGAAACGAGTACTAATTCTTTTTTGGCGCCAAGATGTGAGAACAAACTAGCTAGTTATTAGAAATTAGCAAATTATCAATAAACACCAAAACCAAAATAAAATAAAATTAAGCTAAATCCTTAATTTTTATTACAAAAAAATTAAGGATTTAGCTTAATCATACCTTTTGATAAGTTAATGTAACTAAGTTAATTAACGATTTTCATATTTTTATACAATAAGAGCTTTGTAATTTACAAGATTACCAGAGTTGAAAGCACCAGGCTTACCAGAAATTGAATTTTATAGCCAATATTTATTGCCAAATATTTCTCCAAATCAAAAGGTACTTGTTTCAACATTGAAATATTTTCTTGATTATTACACTTGGAGCTAGATTAGATATTTTCTGGTATATAGCTGTGGTAAAGTGTAGGTGCAAGTAATATCCAACCTAATATTGTCTATGAACTTTTCATTTTTTAAATTAACTTGTCAATTTTTTATATCGATTTTCTCAAAAGGAAAAGTGGAGTAAATATTGAGAAGTTAATAAAAATGATAGTAGTTGTGCAAGCCAACTGAATCTTTAGCTACAGAATAAAGTCTTTCTGAAAAAGTTCCTTCCGTGAAGTTTTAAGTTACATTTAATTAATATTCAACTTGCCTTTTTATGAAAACTTTATCATCTTAAAAAACAATTTCCCAACCGACGACAGTTGTTGTGAGTACATTAAAATCTTCTTAAGCATGATGAAAAGAGAAGGTATCAGATTAGGATTCAAAAAGTTATGGAGCTGGTAAGCTGAGACAGCTGGAAACGTAATGCACTAAATGACGTAATCTAACTCAGTCTAAAAATTTAGAAAAGATAATTTGTTCTAAATTTTTTTGTCACTTTAAAACTAGCTATAGCTTTCAATAAAAGTAAATTACTTTTTTTTAAAAGGAAATATTAAATTATATAAATTGGTGCGGAATAAGTTATAAGTATTTCCGATTTGATGTCTTCTCAAATATACATTCTTTGCTTTCTTTTACCTATTTTTTTAAAAATATTATACAGTTTCGCTAAATCCTTTCAGTTTGTTCGGATGCCAAATCAGCCACATCTATAAATCACTACGTCACAATTTTGAAGGACTACTTTCTGTGATGTGACAAATACAGATGAGAAGGAAATTTTACTGCAAATGCCCTTGAATTGATAATAACGTTAATCTGCGCTTTAGGTCCCCTACTCTGCCAACTTGGCGATAAAGACACCAAGAGTGGTAAACCGGACGTTTTTATACCTAATGATCTCTTTATGGCAACCTCCGGAGGAAATAATTTGTGCTTCTTCGCGCATGCTCATTAATTGGTTTTTTCTTTTAGCATTTTCATTGGTCATTAATTAGTTTCAGTTTGAAAAATCGGTCATTTTCATTGGTTGCTAATTAATTTAAAACCGTTAAAAATCGTGCTCCATTATCGCCATGGCAACAGCATTTTTGAAAATCAGCCAAGTATTGGACCCACAGCACACTTTCGCCAAGTTGGCAGAGTAGGGGACCTAAAGCGCATTTTCACCGATAATAATAATAAATTAAAATTATTTTTAAAAATTTGGTAAATTATTTTAAAACTCTGCTTGAATATTTCATTAAGAATTTTGCCTGAATATTTCTTTTAGAATTCTGTTCTAAAATTTATGTACAATTCTATTTGAATTTTTCTCAGAATTCTATATCCGGAAGTTCAGTTTAGAATTCTGCTTACAATATTAATAATGGGATGTTAGGCTGGACAAGAAATTGGCAAAAAATGTGAAGTAGTTAGCAATAAAACTAAATATCGTGCCAAAAATCCGGACCAAGTTCTAAAATTTTGTCTACTGTATTAAGAGCGTGCTGCCATTAAATAATTTAGCTAAGAATAAATGTAAGTAACATAATATATTTAAGTAAATAAAATTAATTAATCGGTTAATTCCCAATGAACGGTACGCTCCTTGTCCGCCATCTTGTATTAATAGCGTACCGTTCACTGGGATAGAGCCAATTAATCTGACAATAGTTAAGAATTTTAACACGGTTTAGTTATAAGCGTAGGATATTATAATATCAAAAATATGTATGAATTATTTTTATTGAAATAACTTAATTTTCAAATAAAAATTAAATATGAATCAAGATTTTTTGATAGTTAATTCGATTCAGTTTGAATTTGAAAAGACAGCAATTATTAAATATATTTTACATAATTTAGAACGCAAATAAGACACGTCCAAAAATCTAGTCCGCAGAAAAATGGCAGATGTCACATTGCCTCAAATCATTTTCACCTGAAATTAGTTTTGCATAGATTTTTCCGTCAAGTTATGGGGGTAAAGTTTCACAAAGTTTGCTGATAGTATTTCACTCTCTTTCTTTTATAATTTAGTTACTACTTTTCTCTGCTTTTATTTTTAACGATGTTAAGTTTAAATTTGAAGTAGCACAATTATAAAAAAAGATGATTCAACTTGTAATTAGTAAAATTGGGATTAAGAGTAGTAGCTTTTTTGATTTTGAAGCGCATGACGAAATGAAGGTTGCACATTAGTTTCGTTCTTCTTTGATTTATTTGCTTTACTAATTTAAATACTTTCTTTCGGTAAACTTCTTTCGTTAGAAAATTCAATTCAGAAACTTTGAAGGAAACAAAATATAATAATGACAGGCTTTGGCTTAAAAATTCTTTTTCTGACATTCTGACTTATTACATTACGAAGTCAATGTTGAATAAAAAAGATCAGAATGCTTACAATAAATATGATTAATAAATTAAATTACTTTTCATATTTAATTTTATCTTTTGCATGTGGAACATTTTCTTCTAGTAGATTGATGGATATTAAGCAATACTCACGCTATTTTAACATAGTATGTTATGTAAACATTAAAACCAAGTTTATATTTGAAAAGTAGCTACTTTCACTAAAACAAAGTAACAGAATCAAATAAATGAACATTATTCGTAGATAAAACTAAAAAAGAGATGTAATTATGACTGTTTTCAATTATATTATAGAGGACAATAACTTAACACAAAAAATATAAACAGTTTATGGTGACATTTTTGATACGAATTGAAATTTCATATTTATTAAATATTTTATTTACAAAAGGATAGATAGTGTAATGTGTTACAGAAGCTAAGTATTAATAAATGGTACATTTATAGTGTTTTATTAGCACCAGACTAGATTCAGATGTCATTAGATCTGAAATAACTGACTGGAAATTCGAAGCACAAAAATAATTACCAAAATTCAAACGATTTTTATTGTGGAAATCGCAGTGAAATTGATTCTAAGACTATTTAAAACCACTTCAGGAATCTCCTGGTGATTAGAGCAAAATATTAAGAGACTAGTCTAGTTCTCATACCAGAAAGATACTTATTTTTTCAAACTCTTTCTGTATTCTACATAGCTTAGTTTGAAACAGAATGACAATATTTTTTTCATTGACACCAGATTCAAATGTAGTCAGATCTTCACTATTTGGTGGAAAATTCAACGTGTAAAAATAATAAAAAATAATTATGATTTTTATCTGCATTCCATTAGAATTGAAATTTATTTTGTCAAATAGTTTTTTGATGAATTAAAATTTGCATATTTCCTGAATTCTTTCTTCAGAATTTAGCAAAATATTTTATCCCAAATATTTTGTTCAAATCCCATGGTAACAGAAAAGTAATCCTGCTTTCCTAACGCCGTCTGTATTGTAATTAGTGTAATTCGAAGTGTTAAAACAATAAACCACTTATATTTTATGATTACTAAATTGTTTTATCTTATTTAAATATTATAAAGTATATCAGAATATTAAAGATAAAAAACTATAAGCCTTAAAAGAAGAATTCCTATTAACGATTACAGAATTCCAATTTTAGTGCTGCAAACAAATGCATAAAAGAATAAAACAAATCCCATATTATTTTATTACATCAAAACTGACTGTCAAATTACAAAGTCCATCATTTATATATTTTTCAAATGTAGCTCATCTCTAAAAATAGTTGATGAATCGCACGATGCATTAGGAATAAAGTTTTTTTGGAGACTTATAGCTTACATTTTAAATTTATAAGAAGAGTTCATATACTTAAAAGATAAAATATGTCCCTTGAAAGGATTCACGTAAAATCTATAAATATTAAATTATACTGAAAGAGAAGGAGACCACACATATTTGCCACTTTACAAGTGCCCACAAAACTTTCAGTGAATCGATAAAGATTAAACAAACAATTTATATATTATCCCCCATTCAATTCTGGGTTTAATCTCAAGAATTCTTTCTGGAAGTACCTTGTTGACTTTGAGGATTGTTCGCATACAGATATAAGAAATCAAAAGAACCCGTATCTGGTCATCCCGACATTTGAAGTCAAACAAAACATTTCTCTTTCGAAGAAAGTAAATGTTTTCGCCCTTATAAATTTTGCAAGTGGAATATGTTAGTAATGATTCTAGACCATGGATTTCAGAACCGAAATGGCATATGTCATGCTGTAACCACTCGTATATGCTTACAAAAATAGATATCTCAACGAGATGCACTAATGAAATACAGATGCTATCAAGTTTTCATATTCTAGATATTGATTTATAGTCATTGTTACAAAAACCCATGGCATGGAACATATTTATGCACAACACGAGACAATTTAATTTCATTGTATGTCATAATTATACGAAGTATGTGATTTGTAAGGGTTAGGGATTTAAATTTAAAATTCTGCTTGTCTGTTTATCTGTCATATGTCACTTTTTTGCACGTGAGGTCCCATTAGACCATAACCTACAGTTTAAAGTAGATTCTGAACCATTACAAGTATACGACCAAGGTAGGATTCAAACTATTAAATCGAAAATCAGGGTGGCTGCCAGCACAACTTAACATTATGTTGTGATGCAAAATTATTTCAAATTTGATGAGAGGATTATATAATAATTATCAACTGTAAACGAGCAGAGTTCAGCCTACGTTAATGATTTAGCCTAACATATTTATGTACCATTAACTCTCAATCATCTGTGATAAGTAAGTAGTGTTTTGATAAATAAGTAGCTCTGTGTTATTCAGATAAGTAGATATCGCTGATACCTCACAACATTGTGAATACAGCAAACAAATCAACATAATTATATATTTGAACAGTTTGTACACATACCCAATAGGTGTTATATAACCATTTATTGTTTGAAAAATAAAATTATTCTCTTGAAAATATCTAGATTCATTGTTTTAGGAAACCATTATAACACTTCGATTTCTGGGCATAATTTTTTTTAACAATTAAATCTTTTTTTTTTCGGCACCGTGGACACCGTGGATAATTCACAAAATGATTAATTAAGAATTTATTGTACGTACAAAACATGCTAAATTTAAAGAGGACGGTATCTATAATTACTAGGGATACATTTAATACAAGATTAACATACATTATATATATATATATATATATATATAATTTTAAAATATAAATACCAGCTTTCAGTAAAACAACATATGTGCATAGTTTTCAAAGGAAAATTATAGCTTAAAAAATAAAAATATTTTCAATTTTTTTTTAGATTTGTTAAGCTATTTTGCATTTTACAAAGTGAGATTTTATATAAGGATAACCTAAAATCAACTCAAATGATTGTGGAACACTTGTATCACTTCATTTTAGTAAATATTGAAGATTAAACTCCTGTCTTTAACAATTTAAGGCATTTTCTATTGGTGTGATATTAGAAAAAGGGTCAGCACATACATTGTTCTTGGGAAAAAAATACTTACTCAAAAATTGAAATAAATACAAAAATTGAATTCTTACATTTTTGTAAACAAAACTGTTGGAATGAGTAAAAAAGAAGTGATTTCATGTAGTAAAACTAATTATTCTTCACCTAATGCTAATGCATAGGTAACAATTTTAAAAGGAGAGGGAAAATCCCATGTCTCCGTTTGTGAAGCGAGAACAGCTCCGGAACCAAATGTTGGCCTGTTTGATGAAATAATATAGCGACATAAACAAATTTATGAGAAATTCAAATTATTTATAACCAAGTTTTAAATTAATTTTAAATAGTGTATTCAAAACTTCAAAATGAAACCCTTTTTTCTTTTTAAGTTAGCCAAAAAACAGCACCATGCGAAAAGGAAGATTTACGAGTACATCTGCTATTTCCTTGTATTGAAAGAATGATGGAGATGCTGGCTGATGGCTAAGTGGTTAGAGTTAGCGATCCTTACGACGATTGGTTCAGGGTTCAAATCCCGGTTCGAGCATGGATATTTCTTTCTCCCTCTCTATGTTTCCCTGTCCTTTCTTCTGTGATGATGAATGAATGTGGCCTAAACTATAAATGGCTGTGGTGGGAAGCGGGTAACGACTCGACTCTCCGTGACTTGTGTCACAGGTGTCATATATTAAGAGAAATCGCAATATTTTATCATATTCACAGTTCTTAGAGCTGGATACATTCCATAAACCAGGATCTTAAAGCAAAAATTATTTTTAAAAAAATGTCTAATTTCAATTTTAGGATTTTTTCTAGAAATTTCTGCTTATAAATGGTTTGAAAAAAAATATTAATTCATAAAATAACCTTTCATGTGAAAAAGAAACATTTTTTAATCACATAAACATTTTTATTGAATAATTTTTAATGTAAAACGTAAAAAAAAAGATTTTTTTTACGTACGTATATATATAATATATATACATATGTTTGTGTACGTGTATGTATATATATCTTATATACTTAAAAAAATTATTTTTACTTAATAATAAATAAAGAAGTATTAATAATTTATTACCAAGAATAAAAGTGTGAAAAATTATTTTTAAAGTACATTTTACTTAAAAATATTACTAATATTAAAGTATACTTGAAATGCACATCTCAAGTAATGAGATATAAAGAAAAAATTACATCTCTCATTTAAAAACCAAAATATCCATTAATTTAAGAATCTAAAAATGATATCTATATAAATTATCAATAAAGCATAAAATTTATTTCTGTATCATATATATATATATATATATATATATTTGATAAATTTATTTTTGTATCAAATAAAAATGGAGAGTTTGAAATATTTCTAATATAAATATGAATGGCATCTACAAATTACTCTTGTCTGCCGGCTATATTACATTTAACTTAGTACGTAACATTTTTTTGAAGGTTAAAATTTCTGAATTACAGAAAAAAAAAATCTTTCAATTTGCCTCAAGTACAAAAAAATAACAGTTTGCTTTTAGTAATTTAATTGATAGTTTTGTGATTTTGTTTAAAAAAGATAAAAAAAATATCTAAAAGTGAAAGGAATGAAAAGGAATAGTTTCAGAATTTTTTCTTATTCCATAAAAGTTATAAATTGTTAGAATAAAATATTTGCTTAAATTATCAGGGCTATTAAAATGTTATCATTTCGATTTAAATTAAACTTTATTTTTTTAGTAATGATATTAATATTTTTTCAGTAATATTATTGAATGAAAGAAAATTTAATTCTTTTATAATTATACACATTTAAATCATTTTTAAATTCATATGCAATTTTGTAATTTAATTTTGATAACATGTTTACATTAGATGATAAAATAAATATGGAACAAACTTCAATTATCTATATACAAACAAATTATAAATTGCACCCTAATAGTTTTTGTATATTTAACTTCTCAAGTTTATTTCCTTTAAGCATTGTAAAATAATTCACGTATACTTTACAATGATTGATACAAATATAGTAGTTATATTTTTAAATACAAGTATAGATTTTACTTGTATCAATATAAGGAAGAATATTTTTACAAAATATTCTAAATAATTTTTACTTATTTAATTTTTTTAAATTGAAAAAAACTTCAACAAATTAAGCGATTCTGATTTTATAAGTGCTTTTATGCTCTAATTCCTTTGCAAGGGTCTCCTGGGCTTATGACAGGACTAGTAGGTTACAAGTTCAAGTCCAGCTCCATTCAATAATGAGAGTAAGATACTACTTTTCCACTTTTGTTTGCATATATCTTAGAGTGGATGCAGGAAAGTTTTCCTCATATTCTTTTAGCTCACTTTGAAAAATCCTTATTGAAGCTTACACGTTAAAGTTGTCCAAATGCCTCATTTATCTTTCTTTCAATAAAAGATTCTAGATATTGTGTGGAACATACGGTCTTATTTGATGTATACAATGTAGTGAATTGAACTTGCAGAATTATTAATAGCAAACTTACTATTTGAAGTGTAATTAGTAAGACAAAGTTCACACATAGTTCAGCCAAAATTTATCCCTATTTTAGGATTATTTATTATTGTTGAAGCACTTTCAGGACTTGGCTATCGATTACATGGTGTCTCTAATTTGTTAGTTAACAGAAATTATGAGTTAAATGAAATTTAATTCACAGATAACTGATTAATTTTTAATACACCAAAAGAATCATTTATGACATAGCAAAATTTTGGTGCAAATAAGAAAGCATCCTTCATAATTAAAGTTTTTTTGCACATCTAATCACAAGACCTATATGAGAGCAATATTTATAAGTATTTCTTTAATATAACACAGCTTCTAATCTATAGTATTCGGAAATAAAAACTGAAATCATTCAAAAGGTCAAGTAAATACAAATTTTAAGCACAGAACTTGAATTTGTGCATTCATATACCACAATATATTAATTATAGCTGTTGACAACTGTCGAAAATCCTACGAAATATCTGGTGAGGATATCATTCTAGAGCCCCGATTGAATCAATGCAAAAACTGATGTTCTATTCACAAAATCTCATCATTAGAACGATAAAAAAATAAATACCTTAAAATTTGATTTATGAATATCAGTTGGCAATTTATTAGTTGGGAAGTTTTTCCCATTAGAACTAGATCTAACTGACTAATTTCTATTCACAAGAACGGCTGTTTAATTAGTCCATTATTAGCATTTACAACATTGAAAAAGAGATAAGAAAATAGCAGTATATAAAAAATTATCAATCTAAACAATTATATTAATCGCAATCATTATCACCTATAGGATTCCTCTAAAGACTACTACCGCCAAAGAAAAGTTCTAGAAAAAGCCAAAGTGGTAGGGGCAGTGAACTAACGTTTCAGAATGGGGAAAATTTAGAATGAAGATTATTGATTTCCAGAGCGTAAATCTAAAATAGGAATTTGGCAAGTTATCAAGTCCCAGATTCTGAATAAATCAACAATTCGGTTTTATTTTGGTAACCTCCGAGTCAAATCACGGACGTCTGCGTAACGCTTTTTTTCGCAATGTACCAGAACCAATGGGAAATTCAACAAATTAATGAATCTGGTACAATTCAATGAACTTTACCATAGAAGTAATAAAATATTATAAGGTTGTTCTAAAATACTGTAGAATAATGTATATTGTTTAAAACTATTAATATTTCACATTTTTTAATCATTATTTTGCTTGAAATAATAATATTAATAAAAAGATACTGTATTTACAGTTTAATTTTAAGTTTTATTCCATAATATATATAAATTAGTTTATATAATTTGTTGATGAACTAAACAAGTGTAATGTAATAGATTTAAGATTAAAATGCCAAAATTTGAATTTGCAGCTAATAAAAATGTTTATTCATTTATGTAAAATTACAAATATTTCCACATTGCAATGTAGTTTGATATTTACTGTATTTACTAAACCCATTTTTCTTATTACAATTTAAACACATTTTTCTTGAATTTAATAGTTTATTTTACGCTAATTTCTAATAAGCACTTTTATTAGAAAAGGAATGTACTTAGATGTTTTATTTTTATAATACATAAGTTACATTTACAGGAATAATTGAATAATTTTATATTATTGGACATCAAATGAACATAAGTTGTTGATTTTACTCTTCCAAGAACTATATACATATATAGAAATAGACAGACTTGTCAAGAACATGTAAATTATTGTTATCAAAAAAAAAACTATATTTTAAAAATATGTGAGTATCAGGATATTTAAAAATAATAATATGTTATTTTTGATCAGTAATTGCATTAAAAAAAACACTTATTTAATTTAAAATAACCTCGTTATAAGTGAATATTTGGTCTTGCATAATTGCGTATTTTTCTCATTAAACACACATGTTCAATGCATTTTCTGTCGATAAGCACTGTTTAAAATAAATTCATAAGCATGACAATAATTTTTTTTCATATGAAAATTTTCTTCACTTCATTTTAGTGACAGCCTTAAAATTAGCTTTGACATTTTCTATTTGGTGCTTCGTGAATTAAATCCAAATTATTAAATACGTTAGCTGCTTAACGATTGGTTAAAATGCTCTTAGCCCTTTGAGTACTGAATTATTTGAAGACTGCATTGTATTGAAGTAACCAGATGAGAGAGAGAGACAAGTCTCACTTGTCAAATGTACCCAAAGGGTTAATTATCTCTCAGTTGATTGCTCTCATTAATTGGATCTCTGCAGAAATACATGAGTTTGGTTAAAATAAATTATAAATTTCCTTTTCTCATTTGAGCTCAGTTAATGTCGCCAATACTTTTGCTGGCGACAAAGCCACTAACAAAATCATTGGTGATATTTTGTTTTGAAAAGTGTTTTTGTTGTATAATGATAGATTAAGGTGTACTTAATGGAGCGTTAGTTCTGATAAGCGCTTCATGAGAATGATCGAAGATTGGCTTAAGGAAAATTTAATGGAACATAAAAATACAGAAAGAAGTAGATACTGGAACATAAAGATGCAAGAAGAAACTATAAAATATAAACTAGAACACAACAGTTGTTTTCTGTATTTTTGCATTAAAATATTCTACTCTATAGATTGTAGTCAAATGCTACTTACAAAAGCATTAATTTTAACAAATAAATATTAAAATCAACATCATTTCGATGACTAGAATGTTTGCTTTGATAATATGTTTTGCAACAAAGCTAATATGTTTTGCAACAAAGCTAATAGGTTTTGCAATGATAATAAGTTATTCAATGATTGTTATTTTGAAGTGTTTGCAATAATAATTTTTGAAATAATGTTCATAAGCTTTGCAATAATTGTTTTTCTTAAATATTTGCAATGATAAATTTTATAATGTTAATAAGTTTTGCAGTGATTTTTATTTTGAATTTTGAGCAAGATAAACTATTTTTTGTATTTCACAGATTTAAAAACTACATATAATTTAGATACGTAGAAATAATTGACTAATATGTTTCAATCCTTTCTGTATTTTGTTATAGAGTAAAAGTTAACAGGTGAAAAATAATTAGAGAAGTCATTGTTCATTTGTTATATTTTACTGACAGAAATAGAACGAGAGAGAAAGAGAGAGTGCTATAAATTTTTTGACTTTAACAATATATATTACTAAAAATTACTAACAAAATACATTTTATGTGGTTTGCTATACAACCCTAACATGAGCCCCAGTTTTTTATTTCTTAAAATTTTGTTCTATTCATTCAGCATTATTTATATCATTTTTGATAGGATTCTCCTCAAATTTATATTTAAGTATATCTTTAGCTGATAGACGAAATTGTTCTGCTGTCTCTGCCCATTAAACTAATTTACTATAACTCAAAAATAGTCATAATTTTATTGAATGTTAAAAAAAATATACTATTTGCTATTTTATTGAAGAAAGGAAAGTAAATGCTTAGAAACGAAATTTGTTTTAATTAGTAAAAGTAAATTTTAAAAATGCATTTAAATTAAATCAGCTATCTAAAATAGATGAAAAACTAATAAAAAAACATATTATAGTGATGTATGTTGTTTTTATAAAATATAAATATTTAACATAAATTGTTTTTTTAAATATAAATTTATTATTTATATTAAATAAAAATATTAAATAAAAACAACCAACCACTTATAATTAAACTGGTAACAGTTTTAAATGTTCTATTTTTTTATTTCTTTTCTGAGAGATTTTTTAAATTTTTTTTCATTAGAAAAAAAAAAAAAGAAAGAAAACTTCTTAACATATTATAAATTACAAAGAAAAAGCAACCATTCTACTCAGTTATTGCCAATGACAACGGCACGTGGCAAGAAACAATTTAGAATATTAAAATACTAAATTGCAGTTAATTTTCTTAATTGATATTAACAATAGCGTAACAATTAAAATATTTTCCCAAAAGCCTTATTAACAAGCTATTTACTAAGAAAAAAAAGTATGACTTAATTATTGTTTTTACCCTGAATTATATTTTAAATAGCGTTTTACGAACTCAATTTATTATTTTCTCTAATTACCTACTTAATGACTTAATAATCAGTTAATTATTTATTTAAATATTAATGATTTTCATGAAATAGCTCAATTTATAGTTGGTTTCTTTTTTAATAACTTATCAAAACACTGAAATTATTTGAAGTTAATTCATTTTAATTCTAGTTATTTCTCTATATGTTTCTGTTATTTAAAATTGAATTATTCAGGTATTATTTTTTAGCTTATATTTTTTTTTCAGCTGTCATTATTATTTTTCATAATTTTTTATTTTGCTGCTCACTGTTATTTTAAACCCAATATTTGCCATTAATACACTATGTATATATTTTTTTATTTGTATACTTTTATTTGCATTTTATTTGTATATATTTTATTTGTATATCACTTAATATAGCACTAAAACTATATATTGGACACTTTTCAGTGTTTTATCTAAATATACTTTATATTTAAGTAGTTATATACTACAAATATATATTTAACTGAAATGTACAGTTTTAGTTAAATGAATAAATATATATTCAAATATATATTTGTTAATATTTCTCTTATTATATATGCTATATATATAATAAACTTTTTATTTTAATTAAGGTAGAATTTAATTTAATAAATTAAAGAATAATATTTGCAAAGAGCTGACTATATATATATATATATATATATATATATATATATATATATTGCATTTGGTATTAAAATATTATCTCATTTATTAAATATTTTATTTGTTTCTTTACGCAAAATTCTCACGTAAATAAATTCTTTTTTTTTCTTAAGTACACCAATCAACTAATTTAAAATCTCTAGTTAAAAATTCCTGCTGAATTATTTAAGTAAAATTTATGGACTTTTCATCATCAATTTAATTTTCATAATCCCTTAATTTATGATAAATTAACGAATTTTTAAAAAATCATATGGTCACATAATTCAGATTCTTCAACACGTTTCGAAAACCGATTCATTCAATAAAAATAATTTTTCATAACGATTTAATTTATAATCCCTTAAATAATTATTAAAAAATTACATTTTCCCCATTCACTCAGCTCTGTTTTCTCACCATCAGATTCTTATAAATTAATAATTATTTTAAAATGATATAAATCTTTTGTATATTTTTTATAAATATCTTGGAGAACGATTGATACAACTAATAACCGATACATATTCCATTTTAGGTTTATGATTTTTCTTATTTTTATGAATCACTGGATAGCTTCATTTAATTTTATGAATTTAGATTGCTTCTTGTAATAAAGATTCTGCTTTAAGTACCTTAAATTAGAATGAAAAAAATGTTACATTTAATATTCAACATACATTTAAGTAATTTCATTAAAATGGAAAATTTTACGCACAAATAATTTTCAATTGTGCAAGTTTGGTAAGTTTCGTGATTCCTTCTTTCTATCCAATTTATTAGTAAAATTGTCGGTCGAAAGAATGATCAATATTGTCAATAACAGGTAAACATAGTTTCACAATTGCGTTAGGAAATCGGAAATATTTGTTTGTTCGTTAAACATAGTTACGTTTTCGAAAGTTTCAATTATTTTTCTGTGAAAGAATCAGTTTTTAATAAGCACGATTGATTTCTGCTTTAATGTTTTTACCGTTTCTACTATTTAATGATTAATTTACTATTTCAATCAATGAGCGAAAAACTGCTCTTAACACTTATTTATATTTTTTTCTGAAAAATTTACCTTTGATTAAACAATTAAGTAATTTAAGGATTTTTTAAGCTATATGTTTGTATATCTTACTGTTACAGAATGTTTTAGAAGTTTCAATAAATTGAAATACATTATTCAAATTTCAGATTTATTTAATTTTGCTTCATTAATGCCGTGGAATTTATATTTAATTATATATATATATATATATATATATATATATATATATATATATATATATATATATGGTCCGTTATTTAATGATCATTCTAACTCACTATTTTAATATTAATATAATTTTACCTCATGAATGCGAGAAAGGCAAAAATAATTTAATTAAAAACGGAATGGTAATACGTTCTTATACACACGGTATTATATCATGATTAAAAAATCAAAAGCAAAAATGAAAAAATATTTTTTTCATGTTTATTGAGTTAATTAACTATTTATTAATTCCTTTTCAATTTTTTTTACTATTATAATTATATTTAAGCAAAAATCAGTGTTTTCATGAAATAAATTTGTAATTTGTATTTAATTTATTATTTTTTTTCAGAAAATGTATTACAAGAATTTATTTTAATACATCTTTGATTTTAGTTTAAGCTATTAAGAGAGGGAGAGAGTATCGTGAATTTAGATGGATTATTTCTTTTTTGAGTGAGTAAACCAATTATGAAGATTTATTTGGATTTGGAGGAATTATAGTACAACTTTATAATGTTCATAATTTTATCTCGCTCACAAATAATTTTTTGGAGAAAATTTCTGTCAGCAAAAGTTTATCTTTTTTTACTTTTAAAAATTCAATTATAATGAAGCTATTAAGAAATTTTAAAAGAAAGATCTAAAATCAGGTATAAATTCATAAGATTCTTTCTCTCATTCTCATAAAAGGATTTCAGTATTTTACACTATTAAGTCACGATTATGCAAAAGAAGTACACCTTAATTTGAAATCTATAATTGATGTAACTAACTCATTGTGAATACATCTTTCATAGTTTTATTAAAAGGAAAAAAAAATCAACATTTAATTAAAATGCAAAGTTTCATTGTTAACATATTTTTATAAAATATCTGTTAATGCAAGATATTATTTAATTGTTTTATTTTCTGCGTTTTCATGTATCTGTGTATTAAGTTTTTACTTTTTATTATACAATTTCTTTTGGGCATATTAGCTCAAATCAAAATTTTGTGCTTAATACTTAGAATAACGATAAAACCAACAATTCTCTATAATTTATTGATTAAATATCATTCAAACATTATTTGACATCAATTATTATTCAAGTATTTTCACCTTTTAATAACAGCAAGAAGTTTTGTTACTTGTATTTATTATTATTATTATAGAAACGAACAATTGAAACCAATTTGTATGTGTGAGAAAATTTTTACTGTTAATAGTTGGTTCTCCATTTCACTGACACATGTGATAAAGCGGCCAAATGGTATTATCGACTTTAAATAAAACATTACTAATTGCAACACTTATAATACTAATTACATTTTAAAACTAGCTAGCCCCAAATCTTATAGGTATATAAAATTCGTTACGGCCAATATTTGCAAGTTATTTTTGATGTCAATTTAAAGCGAACATGATTCTAATGTCACCAAAAATAGGATTAGATCAGATTCCTACTGGTAAAATAGGATAACACTCAACATTTAAAGGCGATTTCAATATAAAATTAATTGCTGATAATTATTAAATATGAAACGAAAAGAACTGATTTTAAATCTGCTATTAATCTTTAAAATACAGTAAGATAGTGCAAGTAATTGTGTTCTTAGAATTTCACTTAAAATAATATCTAATAAATACATAATATAAAGAAATTTTGAATTAAATAAAATTATGAATCGGCAAAAAAATTGTTTTTGTAAATAAAAGCAGTGTTTTTCTTTTAACTACTAAATATTATCAAAGTCTCTATGAAAAAGTCACTATCAATTTTTGTGTGTGATGGAACATTTTTGGATTCAGCCCAATTTTCATTGTCCAACTGTACATTACGCTTCAGCTTCTTTTTTTTATCGTCAAAGGCATTATTTGCTTCGTTTCTTTTTTACTGCGTAGCTTCGTGGGTTACATGTGGCAGTACAAATCCATCACAGCTTTTACAGTCAGTCAACAACTGTATTCAAATTTTAATGGAAAAGTTGAAATTTGCCGACGAGAATAGCTGAAACTATTTTATTCATTTACCGTTATTATTTCTCATTCTTGCATTCAAATCCTAAAGCTTACTCAACATTGTTAAGAAATCTTTAGAATTTAAAAGAAACTTGGTACGTAAATTGAGAACACGTTTATCGAATATCAACTTATAGTCAAGCATTTTATGAAAGTTATGATTGAAATACCAAAATCTATAAAAAGGCGAGAATAATATTACAATTTGAAGATCTTATTTCATGGGAATTTGGAATGTTAGCTAATTTATTTTGTAATAATCATCATCAGTTATTTGATATTGTGCTTGAAATTTATTATTCCAAAACCTTTAAAAAGTTTCTAAAATTTAGAATATAATCCTTAATAATATTCAACAAGGTAATTTTTTCCAAATTATTCACCATATTTAAATTTTATTTTATGTCAATACTAAAATAAAATACTACATTTAATTTTTCTAAAAAGCTGAAAGAAAAAGAACATAGATTTAGTTATTGTGCATCGTATTTAAAATTATCGTGATTTAAAGCTTGTCAGTATGTAATAAATCACTTAAAATTTTTGCGTCGGCAAAATACTCAAAATAAATATATATTTTTAATTTAAGGCAGTTTTATGTGATCAAGAGAATTTTTCTTCAAACTTATCTTCAATTTTAAGCTATTGTATTTCTCCTATTTATCAGTTATTTGAAACGTAAGCTTATTTTCCATTTAATTTAATTTAATTTAAAAATCTTCATAAAATTATATTTATACTTTTTGAATAATTTTTATTTAAAAAATTTTCTTTTTCTTTTCTTTTAAATAATATTGGAAATGAATTTCACAATGGCATAGCATGCCATAGTTCCACAAGATTTCTACCAGTTTTATTTAATTTCTGTACCAAAAATATACACATACGGCATAATTCTACGAGATTTCTATCTTATCTATTAGAAATCATACATTTTTGGCGTACCTCTGGCGAAATTTGGCGTATTTCTACCAGATTTCTACCAATATTACTATAGCTCTACCAGAAAGTATGCATAGACTGCGTAGTTCTACCATTGCTCTACCAGAGAATATATATCCATAGTTTATTTCAGATTTATACTATAGTTCTGTCAAGAGGCGTACATAAGACGTTTTCATTATAATGTAAGAAACTCTGCTTAATTATCTGTAAAACAAGTCAGAACAAGTTGCTAGTGCCTTTTTATCATTTCTTACTCAATGCAATTAATAAAACTTTTTATTATTTTTATTTTAGTACAGAAAATACATATAGCACATAGCTAGTATAGAATGCCTATAAATCAGATTAAATATATGTTTTGGATTATTATAGTAGATACGAAGCCTCTAAATAATTTTTTTTAGTCATGTATTTCACTAAATTGGTTTTACATATTATTATATCAACATAAAAGTTTGTCAAATTGTTATGTCCTTAATTTGTAAACATGATGCTGTAAATCTTGTAACAGATAATACCATAGAAGAAACGTAGGGTCTGAACTTATTTTCGTCGAAACATTGACGAAGCGTTCATAATTAACATTATCGTTAAAATAAGCTTAAATTTAAAAAGAGAAATCTTGCGTGTATAAATTTTATACTTGAAATAAATATAATTTGTTTTGAAAAATAAGGAATTTACACATTTATCTGTTTAGAATGATTTTAAAAAAAGAAAATCATTTAATATACTTGAAATAAATATAATTTGTTTTGAAAAATAAGGAATTTACACATTTATCTGTTTAAAATGATTTTAAAAAAAGAGTACATTATAAGGCAAGCATTTTTATGCATATTTAAATATTTTATGCACGCATAGTGTGATACTTCTATATATATATTTTTTTGAAATTATATTACAATCTATTAGTAAATGTGCATCATCTGGAATTACTTTTAAATATCTGGATGTATATGTGGTGTGATCGTAAATTTCAATTAAGATAATTAAAATATAATTTAAACGTTGTTTAAAATTGTGAGTGATAGGTTTAGTTTTTTCATAAGTGAAATAACAATAATATATATTGTTCTTAAAAATTTAATTGTATTTTTGGCAAGAATATATATAAAAAATATATATGAAAGTAAATATATATCGCGTTGTATTAAACTATCTAAGGCTATTTTTAATTAAACTTGTACTGAAATTAGTTTTATTTCAATCAAACAAATTTAATAATTAAAAACATTACTTAATAGCTTCAAGAAACCCAGCGTTAATTAAATACGACTTAATATTAATCTTACAATTTAATTTAAACAAACAGATTATTTATTAATTCAATAAATATTCAGATGACATTACTATTAAAAAAAAGTGGTGACTAGAAATATTTTTTATAAAAAGGTTTTATTTTCTTTAAAATAATTAATGAATTAAAACAATTAATATTTAGAGAAAATGAGGTAAGCTGGTGTCAGAAAGTTTTTGAAATCAGTAAATTCTGAATATTCAGAATCTTTAAACGTAAAAATGTTAAATTAAAATAATATTAAAATCAATTTTATCAAAATACAATAAATTGAATCAGTAAAAATATTATTTGATGCAATTATTTGACGTATTGCTTTTAAAGAACGGCTTAAGGATGTTTGATTTGATTAGTAAAATGTTAATTAATTTAATCAATCTTAATGACATGTCTGCATAAAGCCGTGTAACATTTATTCTTTTATTTGTTTTAATGATTAAAATATAAATTAACAACATATTATTAAAGCTTAAATTCCTTTAATTCTGTTGTAAATTTGAAATATCTTCACTAATATTTTTCAAGTAAATCAAATAAAATTAATCTTGAGAATTAAATATATTTGAACCACATTTCTGATCCTTTTATTTCAGATTTTGTAGTACAAAGTTTTATAAATTTATATAACGTATGCTGAAAAGTTATTCTGATTTATTCTTTATTTTTAATATTAAGTACTAATTTAAAAGTTAGTTTCAATTAAGAATATCCATCTTAAACGAATTATTGCCTAATCTTTTAATGTTAATAATTAATAAAAAAAATTCGGATTTTAGGTTAAGGCAACTCTTAGGATTGGATTAGAGATAAAATTATATCATCGTTAATTAAGCATTTGACAAATGAAATCTGAAAAGTGAAATTCTAGAAGTTCTTTAAAATAGCTACAGGAGGACTGTTGAAGGGAAAATAGAAACTATCTCTGCTTAAAATTCGCTTAAATGATTTTTGATTTGAATTAATTAACAAGTTTTTTTATCAATTAATTAAATTTATAATTTTTACGTATTTCACTTATTACATTTATAAGTATTTACTACACATTTTTGAATTTACTATTTCCGCAAAAATTCTGCCCTTACAAATCATTATAAATTAATATGAATTACATATAAGAAATTCATGAAATAATTAATTCAATTGAATTTTTCATTATTTCTATATTAATTAATTATTAGCTTAAAAAATAATCCTTTTTATATTGTAAGCAGTTGTTTGACAATAAACTATTCAGCTTGTTTTAATTGCTTATTTTAAAAACTTTGTAAATCATTTCAAATTGAAGACTAAATATATAAATATGAACTATCTTTCCTCTAAATGTTAATCGCAAACGCGAATGGCATTAAAAGTGTCACCATTTTGTGAAGTACTTCAGGAAACACTTTGGCAACAGGAAAGGAGGGAAAACTTACCTATCAGGGGCACGTCGTAGCGATTGTTGTCTCTTCCTCTGGGTTCCCGAGGGGATGTCGGATCCGGATCGACGGGGATCGTACTCTTGACGTTCTGCTTGGGCTGGACGTGCTCCCCGCCACTCTGAAGGGGCAATTTTTTCATTCTCCTCCCCCTGTTTTGACGCCGGGGCATAGTGGCCATCCAAGGTATGCGGTACGTACTCTCATCCGTCATGACGGGGTTCGAACTCGGAGCCTCGAGCGGGCCCCTGAGCTGTTGCCGCTTGTGGAATGCCTGAGCGGAGGGGGTGATTGCCACAAACAGGTTGCTGTGGGGCTTGCGGAGGGAGTTGCTGTCTTCAAACTGACCACGGGCGGAGGTCGGAGCGGCTAGAAGCAACACGAGTCCGGCGGATACTATATGCAGGAGGGACATGGTCATAGTTAGATTCACAGAAAGTACTATATTATCTATAAACAGAGAGGGCTTTTCTTCCAAAATATTTCTCTAAAAGTTGGCGATCCGGCTCCTATGCGGACATGCTCGGCGAGGGACGGCCGACACAGTAGGGGTTGGCGGCGGGAGTGAAAGTGACAACACAAAACCGCGCGACACAGAGAGTGAAGCGACACAGCGCCCGGCTTTTGAATCGTCCGGGAAGTGTTTTCGTCCGCTCCTACTCGCGTTCCGGATCAGCGCCTTGTGCCGGATATCCCCTCCCCCTACCCCCAAAAAACCGGAGCGCGCGCAACTCCGCCTTTATTGGTTCGCCGGGAAAGGTCAGTGGGGGGATGAGAAGAGGGAAGGATCGCAGCGATTTATTCGCCCGCACCGATCACCCACGCAATTCTTGTTTGGCTGTCTTCACACCGAAATATCGTTGTAACGTTTTTGGGGGGACCGTAAGCACGTGACGCCCCGGCGTCGTCTCGGTGTAAGATCCCCTATTTGCGGTTTATGCTGGGGTCATCTCGTCTCGTCTGCTATTTTCATTCACCAATTTTGTCATCCACCCCTGCTCAGGCTTTTCATTTAAAACCTCGTGTTGCATGAGTCAGATTTCTGAGGTTAATTTTGACTGTAATGGTTCATTTGCCCGGACTATACTTCTAATAAAAATTAGTCACTCTTCATTAACCTCATTAGTTTGTGGGTATGGAGTCTGTGGTTATGCACTACATTGCTTCCTATTGTTAAACAAGTTGCTTTTTTAAATCTGACTTCGGTGAAGATGTCATGGACTACGTCAAAGCGAGAGAAACAAATGGTTGGGAACATTAAGCAATTATCACCATTTTCTTCCCCACAAATTAAAATATACAATAACATTTAAATAGGAACTCATAGTGTCATTTAAATTAGGATAAGGCTCTGACAGTTAGTTCATTTCTTTGTGTTTTCGACTTCCACTGTTGATATCCAACAAAAGTCAAATACAAAAGTGGTTCGAAATACAACCGAAAAATTAAATTGCATTTCAAAATGACTCTAATAATGAGAATAAAATGCTGTATCATTAGAAATCATCTTACTGTGACAGAGTAGTAAATTTTATATTCTATCGGACTACATTGACTTAAAATTTAGCAATACAATAGCAATACTTAGCAATACAATATATTAAATGCTCTGATAATTAAAATATTTCGAGCTGAAACAAATAAAACTATCTGAGACTGCTTAGAAATAACAAATGATGAAATCAACATTGTTATTAATTTTTTTTAAACTATCACACCAATGGTATGATTGTACGACATGAAAATGGCCAAATCAATCAAAATCTAAAATAAATCTGCTGTATAACTATTGCAATAATAAGGTTATGTAAATGCAATGTGTTTCTGGTTGTCTTATTTATTCCGTCCAAAACAGCAAAGCACAGCCAACCAACCACCTCCTAACTTTAAACCACAGTCATATGAAGAGGGCAACACTCGACTGTCACTCTCTTCTCTTATGCAAGACAAACTATCTCAAAAATAACGCATTTATAATATGGAATTTAGCAAGATTTTGGTTTGAAACTTTAAAAGGACGGATTCATCAAATATCTATAACGTTTTTTTAAAATAGGATCATTGTATTCAGTAGCATGGGATAAAAGTTTCTAAAAATTATCACCATTAACTTAAAAATTAACATTTTATTGAATTTATTTTGAACGTTTAAATATTCCTATCTGGCATTTATTATTTAAGCAAAAAAAAACAATCATATGAATAATAATGCTACCTATAGTAATATTCAGTTAACACACAATTATGCAAACATAAAATATTGCAGTTTAATTTAAGGAAAATTTTGAGTCGATTGTTTCTAATTTACATAAGATCTGAGAAAACATTTTTACAATAATAACTCTCAAGCAATGTTTGATTATTAATATAACCACTTCTCAAAAATTTATTTTGTTAATATATTTATTATAAAATGAAATTATTGTATTTTTCAAAAACACAAACTTTTAGAAAATATCTGAAAATAAGATCATTTCAATCAATTTCGGTTGTTTTCAAAGAGGGTGGAGCTCTTACAAGCTAGAAGTTTGATATTATAAATTAAATTCTTTAAGATTTATACAGTGTTTACCAGTGATCCTAGAATTTGGGGGAAGAAAAAAAAAATCAAAAATCAAAAATTGGGAATCATCTTGTTTTTGTATTTATTTTGAAAATTTCATGCTACATTTTTTGAATTACAAAGAACAAATTTTTTGATAAAGTCCAAAATTCGAATAACTTATATACAGCGAATAACTTAAGAAAATTTTAAATGGAGGAAAATGAAAGAAATTGGTTTAACAATAAATTGAAGAAAACTTAGGAATAATTAACTGATAAAAATCTCTCAAATATTTAAAATATTATATTAGCTTGGGGAAAAAGTTATCCATTATTAGATGGTTGTATCGATCGATATCTCATATTTTATCGATCAAGCAGTTTCAGATTTATGTTCGTGGGAAAAGTGACGTGACATTTCGCACTAAAAAATTCATTTGCTCTTTTTTGTTTCGTCTTTATGAGTTAAAAAGTGTTATAAGTGGAAATTAGCAAAGATAAAATTCGGTATATTTTATAATATTTTTGATAAAGGTGAAAATACTAGCTGACTGAAATTGTGAATAGTATTATATATATATATATATATATAATCCGATACTCTCTAGCCAGTTGCGTGCAATTTTGATATTCTTGATTCATTTAGGTCTTTTTGATGAAAAAGATGCACCTAATACGAGAGCATCGTCTTCGAAATTATCTATAAATATCAAAAATATTTGAAGCTAACCACCTGTTAGCAGTCGTAGCATCGTTTAGAATATAAAGATCGGCCTTAAGCAATTTTAAGCCTTTTATGTAAAGCGAATACGAAACAAGTTGCATAAAGTTCAAAAGCTCACGTAAAAATAATGGATTTATTTATCACTATACTAATATATTTTTAGCTCGACTTAGCACTAAAAATATGTCAGACAAGTTAAGTTGTAAAATACTTATGGTTATTCATAATTAATTGAATATTATTAAAAAGAAAAAAATGAAATTGGGGAAATATTTCCCAGATGAATATCATTTAAAGAATAGTAACAATAAAAACTGTATATACACATGAATAAAGAATACAAAACTTCATTTATTACAGAAACTTTCAATTACACAGTAAAAAAAATGTAACTTAATTTGAGAAATTTAGATAGCAATTTATTAGTACACTTCTTTCAATTGCATTAAGTTTTATTATTTTTTAACTTGACAGTATGAAATAAGCAATTCAAGAACACATTTGCTTCATATTTCTTTGCTATAAAATAAACTCATTTTTCATTTTAGTGAAGAAAACTAATTTATAATTTGAAGAATAATTAAGCGATAAACACAGACACATCTCTTACATGATTGTAAATGTATAAGTTTTTTTGCTAGAAATTATCCAAAGGTGATGCAAAATTAATTTGCATTTTCATAAATTCGAAAATAAATTCGTTTTAGAGTACAGAATTTATCAAGAGAGATCTGTTCGAGCTACAAAATTATTTTGATATGAAAGCGAAATTTTGAAATTTATATCGAGACTTTTATTCTAAAATAAAATATCGTGGTGGCATGCTTTTATGTGGAATACAAAGAAGATATTTGATTAATGTTATCATTATTGTGTCATATTGGAATACCGATATTTATTGAAATAGCGCTTTAAGAACTGAAGCATTATTGAAAGTTATTTCAATACAAAGTTTCAATAGTTGACGAAGCATGAAAGGTTTTTGGACTTTTAAGAATTTGAAGTTACAATTTATAAATGTTGAATTCAAAATCAATTTTGGTTAAATTGTGGTTTAGGTCCCCTTCTTCACCAACTCGCGAATTTGAAGCGTTTTTATCCCTCATTCTCATTAATTTCTCTTTTGTTTTAGCATTTTCATTGTTCGCTATTTAAGTTTCACTTTAAAATAGTGGTAGAATTTTCACCATGGCATCGGCGTTTTTGAAGACGTGCCAAGCAGGGGACATAAAGCACATTTTTACCTCATTTATTTGAAATGAACTTTATATTTCTAAGGGGAATTGTATTATTCAGTGATACTCTTTCCTGTACAAAAAAGATGGATATTTACATTTTTATAATATAGTTTGATTGTGGTTTATTTAATGGTGAATAGATTTAAGTTATTTTAAATTCAGTTAACAAAAATAATTTAATTCTTAAATTACTACGACCTTTAATATTATTTTAAACGGTTATATTTAATATTAAACAATTTTTCTTTGCCGTTTACTATTTATTTTCTAACTAAACAAATATGAGGTTAAATTTAATGTTACAAGAAATATTAAAAATTAAGGTATAAGATTTTGTATTCTTAATTTATATATATATATATATATATATATATATATATATATATATATATAAATTAA
>JAPDSC010043981.1:65468-76466 GCA_026290005.1 Latrodectus geometricus
ATATATATATATATATATATATATATATATATATATATAACGAGATAAAGATTGTAGGGGAGAAGAGAGAGATTTGGAAGGAAATATGTACAATACAAATTTAAAATGTAAAATTGCCGTAGTTGATGCTTTAGTTGGTAATCGCATTTTCAATTTAAGTATAATAATTTTAAATTTTTTTAATTTAAATACAGTTATTAGAATTTAAGTGCATTAAGAATTTTTTGATAAATTATTGATTAATTGATTGGATAGGGTTGATTAATCCTTGATTAATATGAAATGAAACGCTCTGTTTTTCATTCATTATTGAAAATAACTATAAGCGCGATAGAATTCACAAAGAACAAAGGAATTCAGATTTTTAAGTTGGAAGGAAAAGGTGAAAAGGCATTCTTTAGATTGCTATAATTTAAAGCTAATCAAAAGAAGTCGCATGGTCGCATGTTAAGCATTTTTGGAAATGGCCGTTTGTAGCGCAAACCTAGGTGCAGATTGAGAGACGTCTGATGATTATATAATTTGATCCACTTGGAAACATTTAAATGAAACCAAAATATGGGACTTGGAGAAATATCTATAGAAAGTTTTCAAAAAAAAAAAAAAAAAAAAGGAAATCCATATTTAATTACTTTACAATGGCTCTCGGCTGTCAGGCTGTTCCAACAATGGAGTCAACTATATTTGTCAACTATATTTGAACTATATTTGTTTGTCGTCCTTTTAAGGTAGAACTTTTCAACAAGACAATGCTTCCAACTCTAAACATGCAGCACAAAATTGAAGTGGCAACTATAAATAAATATTAATATAAATAATGTTTCATAACTTGGAGTTTATTTTTAATGATACATTTGAAACAATATGAAAGTCTAAAAAAATACCCATATCTTGGATCAAGAGACTAAAAATTTCAAGTAGTTAACAATTTTATCGATTTGTGCTTTGAACTGAATAATGTGAATGACGTTACGACAGAGATACATAACATTTTACGTACGTAAAATATATCTCTGTCGTAACTGGCGATACATACGTAACCAGACAGTTATTAGAGGGAAAAAAAATTACTGCTCTGTAAGACTTTGATAAGATTTATGGCCACTTAGACTACTGAAACGAGGGCGATGGCCGAAAGTGATATAGAAATCCTAGCAGTTTTTGAAAGAAATTTACTGCGAAGTATTTTGAAAGGTGTAAAATGTAATGATAAATGGGAAAGAAAAACAAATTTGGAACTTAATAAACTTAGCAGACAGCCAGACAATAAAATTTGTTTCCATCCAAAGACTGGAATGGACAGGACACTTGATCAGGTTGGAGGATCACCGAGCCACCAAAAAGATCTTCTTTGCGAAAGACCATGGCCCAACATGGTCTGATGTACCATTGAAGGAGGAAATTCTAAAAAGCGAAGTTTGTTTCAATGATATAGATAAAATTTAAAAAATGAAAAATTTTGCTGGTTTGATTGTACTGGAAAATAAATTTATGTAAATTTATTCAATTAAGACAACAAAAAATAAAAAATTTGTTTTTTGTTTTTTATCATTTGGTATTTATATTAAAAAAAACTAAAACTAACAAGGAATTAAAAGAAATATTTTCAATGAATTTTTAGAGTGTTTCCTTTTATTTTGTCTCATATAATAAGGTTTCACAGAATACGGTTTTTTTTTCGTGGCATATATCCGTCGTGTTACAAGAGGATTACCTTATAAAAATGCTCGACAACTTTTGAAATAGACATTAAATCAATTGAGCGATTGCTGAAATTGTTAAATTAATGAACATTCTATTCAAAAGGAGCAGTAGGGAAAAACAGCTTGAAAATAAAAAAATAGTAGAATTCATAACAAGATAAAAAATACCCTGAATAATAAATATTTTTACTTTAAAATCCTTGATAGTAAAATTGTTATAAATGATTCTATACTTACCAACAACTGTTTTTGTTGAAATGGCAAATAAAGAGAAAAATGATTATTTTTTTCCTTCTTATACGGTTGGATCATCTTTTTTTAGTGTTCATTTATAACATCGAAGGCACAGAGGAAAAAAAGTAGAGCAGAAGCCCATTTCAATCTTCTCTGCGGATACTCCTTCAATTTTTAATTGAAAGCACAGCTCAATGATATAAAGGCAGTGCCCCCACATTTTCCGCATTCCTCTCCTCCGAATAATTAATAAACCATCTGATTAATAATGGATGAGGAGAGCTCTCAGTCACTCTAATTATTTCCTTTCAGACTTTGTTTACGAACAGCAAATTTTTGAACTGCGTCTCCTTGATTACCGTTAATTGTCAACGTTGCATTTCTCCCCGTCCTCCGAATATCAGGAGTTTATGAATCATATGCCTCTTTCTGATCCAGTTTCCTTTCTATTTACGTTCGATTATATTTCCATGCATTTAAAAAAAATAAAACGGCTTATGAATGGTGTTTGTTGCCTTTTTATTCCACGAATGCTTCCATGTAGTATTAATTATCAGGTCATTAAAGAATTCTTCCAGGTTTTAATCATTTTCGGAAGTCGAATTACAAAGGGATGTCTTGCTATTAATGATCTGTGTTTATCGTTTCTGCCATTTCAGCAATAATGATGTGAATTAATATCCAGCAGATTATATCGTAAAATGCAACTTTAAGATTTTAATTAAAAAATTTTTTAAAAAACATAAATGCATTAGAATTTTGGATTAGTTAGCGTATGCAAAATCTAAATATTTTTGCATCCTATTCTTTTTTTCAGTTTATATATATATATATATATATATATATTATGTGCCCATTTAATAACAAGACAGTTGTCCAAAATATAATAGAATTCCATCTCCACATATTGAAACAAGCACCTGGTGTCGTTTTATAGGCTGTAGACACCACAAAATGGTTCTCAATTAAATCCTTAAGTAAAAAATATTGAATTTCAGCAAACGTCTTTTTGAAATATCAGGCTATAAAATTATATCTGACTATTTACTTATGCATTAAGAACTGCGTGAGTTTTAAAAATCGTCTGTAAACTGTAACTTTTTATTATTAAAAAAATTAAAACAATATTATATACATAAAATTTGATGAATATTTGTTTATTTTTTATGAGGAATTTCATTATATCACGTGGAAGAGGTCTGAGCTAGCCATTTTAAAAATTTGATTTTATTGGGATTCGGTAAAATTCAAAGACAAAATAACCAAGATATTTAAGCATCATATAACTGCTTTTCTTAATGCTTACAATAAAATGGAATTTCTTAGAATATATCAGATTTGAGGGGAGGGGAAATTTATCTCATCTCAAATTACTAGATAAATTTTCACAATTAGAGCACAAATTACATACCTATGCATAAAATAACACAATAAAGTTAAAAATAGCTGACATACAGCCCCTTGGCTCACTTGAAAATTAAATTCAAATGTTGGTCTTGGGCATATAAAAGGAAACCAAGACTTTTAAATCATCACAAAAAAGATTGCATTAGATTGGCTTAAAAGGTCATGGCCTGAAACGGTATTTAGAAAAAAATTATTTTCCAACAAAAATTAACTCCATTTAGATCTCTTGGATAGTAATAATTACTAGGCATGATTTACGGACATAAACTGGAGATTTTTTCAATAGACCATTCAGAATAAATATAGTGGTAGGTATGTAATGGTTTGAGGAAGTTTTCTGTTATAACAAACTGTAACTACAATGAATTATACTGAAAATATAGATTTACTTATTATCAATAACTGCTTTACCAACATATTATACCTTTTAATTGAATTTTAAAGAGTCAAACTGGATATTTCAGTAAAAATACACGCCATGTTATTTGTTAAATATCAACTAAAAAAAATTTGTTACAAAAGATGAGAATCTATGCCTCTTAAGTTGGCTAACCCATAGCGAAAATATGAATTCCAAGAAACAAATTGAGCGGTCTCTTGACTCATCAGTTTCATGGAAGTAATTATCAATATAATCTGTATCCGTTTGAAAGTAGCTATCACGGAAAAACGGTAAATCAACATATTTTTAATTTCATAAAAAATTTTAAGTAGCAGTCTTATAATTTTGTAACAGATTAATCAGAGAAAAAACGTGAATCACAAAGGGTTTTCTTTTTATAGTTTTGTAGTCTTCAGTAGTTATTAAAGCAAAAAACATCAAGCTGTTATTCGAGCTAGATATAATGTCTAATGCAGAATTCTTTTTGGCCTATCTTGCGCTATCATGCCTTAATGATGATGATGATGTTATGGAGGAATTACATTAAAATAACTATCTCTTAAACTGGAATAAAGTATTCAAAAACAAGTATGTATAAAATAATAATTTGATGATTCTCTTTTAACTGAAGCATTTTTTTTAGTTTGCATTTAAAAGATAGAGTTGTGGTTTTTTAAGTAAAAAAATATGTTTCATGAGTTCGTTATATTTTATACCCGAAGTAAATTATTTTTTAAGAAAAACAGAAAGTTACTTTTATAAAGACGTGCGAAATCCACCATTATAAAAATTGGCTTATATGTTCAAAACAAATTTCAGGAAAAATACAGTATCAATGAATATTAAAATGTAAATAACTTATTGCAGAAATATTCATACTAGGAAAATAATTTCTGCGATAAAAGATGCTAACAGCAAAAATCAATATTTCTCTAAAAAAAGATAAATTACTCTTTAGAAATTTTGTTTGCCCAAGCAAAAATATAAAAGTTGCTCCCGGATTCTTTTTAAGAAAAATGATCTCATTTCTGGACCCCCGATCGAATTCTAAATGTTACAACATTAGCAAACGGTAAACAGAATCTATCAAAAAGAATTCTATTTGGAAAATATTTTTATGAATTTTGACATCAATAAATAAAGTGAAATTGGTGATCAATACACATAAGAGTGCGTGTAAAGCATTTCTAAGATTTAAGAGATTAACGAGACACAACTAATTTAAGATTTAGGGTTTCAATTTCTATTAAAAAAATAATTTAAAATATACTCAAGTTTTTGAAAATATTCTAGATATGAATAAAATGAAATTATATTTTATTTCTTAAAAAAAATTATTTTTGTTACCGTTTTCCAATTGCATTATTTAACAAAAATATTGTTCTTGTACAAAAAAATGGGTATAGAATCGAAAGTTTTTAAATTATGCTAATAGTTTTGACAATCCGTTTTAAGCATCATATTTCTAATACATATTCTTGTGCAATATTGAAATAAATTGGATTGGAAACTGAAATGCTCTTAGAAAATAATGATTTTTTATATTTTATTTAATAAATAATAATATATTTCAAAATTTAAAATATACTTTTTTAAAACATACTATATTAAATTTTATTACATTGAATATTAATATTACACTATCACATTCAATTCATTTCAATGGTATGTTGGTTGGGAAAGATAGGGTTCACGTGACAAGATGGTAGCAATTTATGCCTGAGCCACTTGAAGAATCATCCTGTTCATTAATGGTGTCCGTAGCACGTTAATCAAGCAGTAAATGCTCTGAACTAGGCCAAGTATATATTATTAGACAGGCAGGCCTGAATCAAAGGCATCATTTTTATATGGGCATCGAAAATTTGAAGATCTGCATCTCCCCCCTTTGCACACCTAGTAGGTGTTCTATTGGCTGAGGTTCTATTAATTCAGCCCTTCCTAGTGCCGAAAGAGACTAATATCGAGAGCATCAAAATAAAGTTTTTTTTTATTTGAAAATTGAGTTTCTTTCTCTCATAACTTTTAAAATTTATTATGAAAATTTTCTCAAAATTAATATTGGCAGTTTTTGGTGAAAAACATGTTAGTAATATATATATATATATATATATATATATATATATATATATATTTACATGCTAAAATTACTAAAATTTGCAAAAGTTTCCGATTAAAAGTTAAAATAAATCAAAGTCTGATAATAAGCTGTAGAGTGCTAATCTTACAAAAGTTGTGAACACCTGCTTAGTATGGCAAAATCTTTAAAATATTCATAATAATTTTACTAAACCATAATTACAATTTTAATACTGTGAGTATAATGTTATTAGTTAGAAAAGTGTAATTAAAAAGTATGAAAAAAGTGGCATATTATTTTCTTACGTAAACAACAGAAAAAGAGTACTTAAAGAACTAATTTACTTTTGCACGCACACAAATTAAATAAATAAATAAATTTATGAATTCATAATGTCAGATGAAATAAAAATCATTAGGGAATAATTTATAATTGTATGAATTTCGTAATATATATATAAATATACGCAAACTATACTCATTGATTTTCTGCAAATAAATTATCTAGTTTCTGTTGCAATCTGAATCGTAAATCTGCATTAATAACAGGTTGTGAGCAAAATCAATCGGAAATGTTTTCATTTAAAAGAAACTTATTTTCATGCTTCCATCGCAATATAGACAATAAACCGAGTATCAGCGTATTTATTGAAGTCATGATAAACAACAATTAAGAAGGAATAATTATATCGATTGTATCTTTAATTACATTACTATTGTTTAGAGGGTACTTTTATCATGTAGCAAGCCGGAATATTTAAAAAAAATCAGCACATAGTGATTTAGAGGAAGAAAATAACTAATGCTATTAATAAATAACCAAGATTATTTTTTTATCAAAGATATAATTATATTGAAAATTGGACTGTAATTTTATGATGCATGTATTACATATTATGGATAAAAATAGTTTGAGGATTTAAAATTTTTTAAAAGCTTTATTATAACAAAACTAATATTTAAATTCTTCATATAACGACTTTTAAAATTTGAAACTTGATTCACAATTTCAATCTTTTAATATTGTGTAATTAAATTACTTACATTACCTTAACATATATAATATATTTTTAGAACAAAGAACTAACGCATCGAAATTTTATTCTGCTCTTGTTCTTTATCATATTAGTTACAATTTCAGATATATGCTCGTTGAAAAGATCCTATTTTGCACTAAAAAATATTTTGTTGTTTTTTTTATTTTTATCTGGTCTATTCAGTTGCAAGGCACAAGATGTTAAAAATTGAACTCTAAAAAGAGAAAATATGCTGTACATTCACAGTTCTTCTTTGATAAAGGCAAAATAATCAAGCAGTTGAAAATTAATGATGTTTAGAGTCCTGATGTGGTGATCATGTGATTTTGGTTTCATCGATTCTATTCAGGTATATTTGAAGTTAAAGATGCACTTCGAACATGTAAGCTATCTTCAAAATGATCGATCAAATCATAGAACTGTCCCAAGTTGACAAGCATGTCCAGTACAGAAGTTAAAAATCAGTTACAAAATAATTTAAAATCTTTTGGACAAAGCAAATCAAAAACATATAAATAGCCTTGAAGTTCGGGTAAAAATAATGAAATTCTTTTTTTCCAACCTAACATTATATTGCATTACAAGGAATTCATTTAACAACCTCTGAACATTTTTTAAAGCTTTATTATTCTAAAGTAAGTATCATTTTTCATTTAATTCACCTTCCTAAATTATCATTGAAATTTTAATTATATTTCATGAAATTAAAATTATATTTTATACCTTAATAACAGAAAGATTTTATATAACTATTTAAGAAATGTTGGATAGTAAATATATAGGCACCCTTTTTTAAATATCTAAAAATTTTACTGAAATCTTAATTATATTAAATGAAATTACTGAAATGGTAAATTTGTAAAAGCTACCATCTACTTTCAAATAATTACGGTTTTGTTACTATAATAGAAATTGGTATATATCATAAAAATTATTATTTTTACATTTTAAACTTTGAACTTTATTATATATGAATATATAGGGCTTATGGTTTGCAGACTTTCTGAAAAATTTGACGTAGGTAACTCAGAATTACATAGGAATTCCTCGAATCGGAAAGTTTTTCTAGGCTGGTTACAGAGTATTGAAAAAAGTCAGTTGTTCCGAAACTCTATTTATGAAGTTATAGAAGCGGTTGAAGAATGATAGAATTACCCGAACACAGAGTAGAGGGACCATTGAGATGTTTACATAAAACCAAAGAAAGGGAAGAATACAAACTAGAAGAAAAAATCTTTATCACTTGCTGTTCATAAATATGAAAAACAAAACTTTCGAAGAGAGGGAATCAATAACAGTATCTTAATAATAAATGAATTATCATCAGATCAAATATAAATCTTACATCTTGTTATCAAGGATATTCAGAAATTTTCATGTATTTCAAGCATGTCTTAGATTTTTTTTGTGCAAAATAAGTACGTCTGAAACATTCGCTCATTTTAAACGCCTTATAACGCAACAAAAAATGTTTTCCGAGTCGTCTTGGTGTACCTTCCGAGTCGACTTGGTGCACCTTACCACCCTACCTTCATAAATATATATATACCATTATTACATTCAGTACTCGTTAAATCCGTCGGGTCGCAATGTCCTCCATGTTCCCATTACAATTTAATACTTCTGGGGGTGGTTGGAGCCAGGCTTTGGGTCTTCACTGGTTCCAATCGCTGAATTGGAAGATTCAGGTGGTGCTGCCATCTATGAGCCAAAAGTCATACTTACACCTTCGTATGAGGGTGCTCTGTTAAAAAAAAACGGAAGACGCTCCCTCTCTGACATCATTCGCCTAGCCTCTGTGACGGGCGGGCTTGGCGTTGCCATGTGTCATTAACAACAACAACAACATTCAGTACTTTTAGTAAAAGTGATAATAAAGTGCATTTCAAAATTTCAATTAACTTCTAATCAACTTTGTGAGATGAAACATTCTATTGTCCGATATGTAGAATGTATGGCTGCAATATTAATCTCATAGACCAAGAATTAAATTCCAATATATTAAGAATTCATAACAATTCAAAGCTAATTTAATAATGTCATTTAATCTCATTGACTTAAAAGGAACATACTATGAAGATGATATCGTATCCCAACAAAATACCATGCAGAAATACAAGAGTTTTTATAAGGAATAAGTGATGTGTAAAGACGACTTCTTATTATAAAAAATATCAAGAATATAAAATTTGTCAATATTTCTCATAGTCGAATAATGAGACAAGTTTGTACCGCTGACGCAGATGTTTCTACGCAGAGATCAATTAATCATCTGTTTCCATCCCAAAGTAGAATTAAAACTATGTTTCCAGAGCAAAGTAAAATTAATCATGTAACTATTTCAAATTAGAACTAATCATGTTTCAATTTCCAAAATAGAATTAATCATTTCTTTCTACTAGTCATTTATTGGATGATGAGCAGGCATTTTAATTTACTTTAATGATTATCTGTGGGTCACAGTAATCATCTAAGCATTGCTGTAAAGACTGAGTACCTAGCTTGCATAGAAATTAAACACTGGAGGTTTCGCGTTAGGCTGACCATCTAACCGGGCCTTTGCACCCTAGGGGCCTCAGCCATGAAAACAAATATAAGCACAATGAGTTTTGGCCCCAATTAGCTATTGAGCTACTGAGTTTAGTTTACTGTAGTGTATTGGACTGGATAGCTGGTATTTCGCGATACCTGATACAGATAACAAGAGGTTTGTCTAAATATACAATACTGTGGATTTCTCATTTCGTATTGCCTTTTATAAAAGCAATGTGTAAATATTTTTTGAAAATATACTTCTACGCACAGTCAGATTTGATGTAGAACGTACTGCAACAAGAAATATTTATTCTTCTTAGTGTAGACAATCAAATATTACTTTACATTCTAAATTATCTCTATTTATTCTAATTCTGAATAGGAATTTAGAATGCATAAATTTGCAATTAATACATTCTAAAATCTGGTTAAAAATTTCCAAAATCTTTCATATTGTTGTTCGAGAAATAAAATATCCAAGGAAAAGTATAAAATAAAAATTTTGTTGCAAATCATTTAGCTTCTTTTCTTCCAATGGTGTCACTATAGGATCAACAATATCTCCAATATTTTGTGAAAGGAACGGTGATGACTATTTTTTTCAGAATATACTATTCATTTTTTCATATTTGCATCCAATATTTTTCATTAATATATTCATCAAAAGAACAAGCTGAGATGAATGATGGAAGAGGTGTGGATGACTCTCTTCACGATGAACAGCCAACAAGAAATGTGATGACGGAGAACGAAGTATCTATCTGAATCAGGAGGAATCTCCAAGGGACATATCTCGGTGGTACCGCGAACAACGATGACGCTCTTTGTTTCAAGCTCTTTTGTCTCTTCGCTCCTTGCTAAAAGCATGCAGTCTTTCTCCTTGTTTTTTGGATTTATAGATGATGCTCCTCCTTTAGGAGCATGTATTTCGGCATGTGTCTTATAAAATATTTCTTTTCGATTGATAGAAGTAAGGGATCAATGCAACACTGGCGATATTTTCTCACTTACTAAAATAGTATTGACATCTAGTCATTATTTAAATAACTTATATAAATAGCCTTTTATTCGTATAAAAATTTTCATAAAATACGATTAAGAAATTCCCATTTTATAATGCATATGAGACTTAAAAAAAAATGTTACCAGCAAACACACAGATACAAAGGAGAAAAATTACTAAAATAATTTGTAAATGTCAATAAGCCTGCTGCCTCATTATGCTGTCTCATTCAATGTATCTTTTTCATTTTTCAGTATTGAGAAGAAATGGAAAAAAATTATTTCATAACCAATCAGATTAATTATAATAAATATGTTATTAAATTAGTTATATTCTAAAAGAACTTGGATATTTGCTAGCAATGAAAATGAAGTGCAATTTTATAAATGTTTTCAGATGAACATGTGTGTGACTAATATTTTATTTAAAAAATTAATGTCAAATAGCAACGAGACTGCATTCACGTGATATATATTTATTAATTCATATGCTAGACTGTAATAATTAACACTAGAATTTAATTCACTAATAGATTGTCCAAAATGAATATTTCAAAATTGAAACACTTTCTCTAGCCACTTTGATAGTAAAGATGGTTTCAATATTTCATGAAATATT
>JAPDSC010043981.1:76866-87998 GCA_026290005.1 Latrodectus geometricus
ATTTGGAGCAAATATAAATAGAATAAAGCAAGTAAGATTATAATCTTATCTAATTGCTTTTTATAATATTTATAATTGTTGTAATTCGATATGTTTTTTCACATAACTCTCTTAGATGATGATCAATTAAAACTTCATATTTTTCAAAATTATAACAAAAATTTTCGTTCCAAAAAAGGACACAAAAAAAATTGTTTCCTTTATTTTTAAAAATTACTTTTGTTTCTAAGATATTTATAAAATGCAATAAAATGACTATATAGCTTTATTTAGTATTAGAGAAAATTGTTTCCTTAATTTGTAAAAATTATCCTTGGTTTTAAAGTATTTGTAAAACACAATAAGACTATATAGTTTTGTTTAGTATTTTTGAATTTATATTCGTGTAATTTTTAGTTTTCTGGAAAATACTTCTAAATATATAATTTACTTTTTAAACATAATTTATCTTTTTAGAGGGTTCGTAACTTAATTGATATAATTTATCTCTTTTCAATGATTCACACTTGGTTGCTGTGTAGTTTAATCAGCTTAAATTATAGAATAAGCCTGATGAAAATGTAAGAATTTTAGTACTATCTTTTAAAGAGCTTTGTAAATGGCTAAACACTGGGTATACTTTATTTTTAAAAAAAATTTGCAATTATCTAGTTTTTTTTTTTTTTGTAAACATTGTTGTTTCTTATAGTCATTAAATATGTAACTTTAATTAATTTTCTACTGGTGAAGAGAAATAAATAAAAAAAAGATCTAATATATATTATTAGGTGTATGAATGAAAACTACTTGCAATACATTGAGATAAAATCAAAATGTACTTGTGTTTCGCGACACTTCAATGTGAAAGGTGTCTCTCCTTTTTCTTCTAAGATACAAGAAAAAATACTGTAGCTTACCCTTTAAAATGAAATATTGTCTAGAGAAATAAAATATTTACTTTTGAAAAACAATATGAATTAATATAAAAGTAATAATTATATTTGTTGGTCACGGATGTGTGCAAAAAGGTAAATTAAAAAAGTAGAGATCAAAGCTAGATAATTTTCTTTAAACTTTTTCTTTGACATGAGAATAAGAACATGTAGCCTAGAAATTTAATACGATTTTTGTACTGTCCCTATGTTGATTAATGGTCATTGATAGAATCGTGTATTCATCCCTTTTTACAAAAATATCAATTGTCAAAATGTTTTTTAATAGTGTTGCCAATACTTTGCTGAAAGAATGATGACACATTCAAATTTAGCACTAATTTTAACACATTCTTTGCTTATCATCATATTACATTTAATCAATTTACAAAAATTGGTGATTTTTTGTACCATGGTTTCAATTTAATGTACTGTGCACATTAAATTCAATTTTTCCAATTTTGTCTATTTTCCCAATAGATTACATTTTTTATATGTCATTTCATTTAATTCATATAATTTAGTACGTGCATGGTAAATTTCTAATTATTATATATTGCTTTTTTTTATTTTACTTAAACATATTTTCTATCTGCTTATTTTTTCATTTTTTTCCCTTTTTCATCATTAACAAAAAGATTCTTATCATTTTACAAATACACGAATACATTCATTTTGTTTATCTCTAATCACTTTTCTCCAAAGATAAAATATTAAGCTTTCACAGACCACGCGTCATTTCCTTTCCATCTGTTTTATATAAACCTTTATAAGATTTCATTCACATTGACATTTTATTTTAATTCCTTTTTTTCCAAAATTCAAAATTTATAATATTGTTTTAAGTCAAAATATTTCTTTTATAATAATCTATACAACTTATTTACATAACTCATAATTTTTAAATGATATTAAATAAGCATCCTATATGCAGTAATTATACATATATACATAGAGATGCAGCCGAGACATGGGCTATACTTTAAGGTTAATGCATTTAGAGTAATCACCCATCATTAAGTGTCTTGTAATTTTGGACCAAGAGTCAGGATATGAAGTCACAGCTCAGCCATCCACATCTACGCCACATCAGTGGAAGGGCTTTGGACACGATGAATAAGTTTTAAGCCCAATACAACATTAGATTAAGACAGATAACATTATTATTTGAGTGCTAAGTGGTTTATAAAGTATATAATAATAAATCATACTAGTCAGTTACATGATTTTTCAATTTTCTTCAAGGATTATTTTATATTAATGTGTTTAATTGAATATTGTTTGAATATTAATGTGTTTAATGTTCAATTAATGTTCAATTAATATTCAATTATAATTTAATTGAATATTAATGTGTTTATTTCCCTTAAATTCTTATATATATATGCTTATATTACATTATATATTTTATCATATTACTGTCATTTGTCTATATTTTTATAATTCCTTATTTTTTATTATGAAAATTACAAGAAATGAAAATACATAACTTTCATAATTTCAGTTTTCAGTTTGTAGTAAAACATTATTCCAAATATTTTGCACAACACGTTGCAATATAAAAAAACCCACCTTCTTAAATTCTATCAAATTTTTGCACAAAATTCAATATATTTTTTAAACTTTCTAGTAAGGGTATACATTAAAATAGCAACAAATGTTAAAATTAAAAAAAACTTACATTTAAAAGTATTTTAAATTAAAAAGAAAAATGTAGTGATATTTAATTTATCTGATGAATTGAAATTAAGAAGTTTAAAGTTTTTTACTCCAGTGGCGTTTTTCTCCGCATCTTAAATTTCGCTCTGGTCTCTGATGAACAATTGAGGTTACGAAATTTCCCTGGAATATTGTTACAGATTAAATTAGACCAAAGAGTGTCGCATCTTTCCAGAAATTCCCTCTGATTAGAAATCAGTCAGGGTTTTCATTTCCAGTTTTGCAATTTTCCCTTTTGAGCTGTTTCTTCATTTTCTTTTGTGGGTTTCAATTACATTTCGATGTTAATAAATTAAGGTATTTACACAGCCATAAGGCAGATTATTGTTTATATATATTTATATCCATTCCTGAATGAATGCGAAAAGAAAATTCGAAATTTTCACAAAAATAGAGGAAATTATTGTTTTAATCTATCATACTTATTATTGAATTTCATTACATAGTTCAACGTACAAGAACAGTCTTAAACATACAAAAAGATATTTCCAAAACTTTTTTCATTTATGCCGTTGAGGTATATAAAATTGTAAAGCTGCAAAATTTGAAGAATTGAGAAAAACAAATGCGATGGTCTGAGAACTGATGAAGGTCATTAATTTTTGTTTTTAACAAAAATTTTACTTTGATAGATGATAAAGATAATTTTCACAGAGATAAATGAAAATTATCATTTTCATTAATTTTTATCTTTATACTCATTTCGATTTTCATCAAATTAACTGACAAAGGAAATATTAAACACACAAAAATGATTTCCTACGTTTCGTATTTTATATTTATATGTTCTCGTGGTATTGAAATACTTATATGTTAATTAATCAAATAGTGTAGATTGAAATACTAAAGCTACACTATTTGATGAACTAATAGGAAGAAATGCGATCATTTGATGGTTAATAAAAGTTGTTAAGAAAATAATAAAAGGCTATTAACTCTGTTAAAACATTATTAACTTACTTAACATTTTTTGAACAAAAATTAGTTTTACAAACATTTATAATTTTAAATTTTTTAAAAAAAATTATAAGCAAAAGTGGTTATTTTTACAAAAAATAATAAAAAGCGTTATTTTCATTTATAATGTGTATCATTATATTCAATTTCATCTTCATTATATTTTTTTTAATATACAAAAACATTTTTAAAAATACAAAAAAATAGATTTCTAAAACTTCATATTTTATTTATGAAACAGTCAATCTGGAATATCAGATGAATTGAGAGAAGAAAAGAATTGAGAAAAAAGAGAAGAATTCTAAAGAAAATCTTCTGGTAGTTGATAAAAAATACTTTAATATTCCACGTGAAAATTTTAAAACGATAAATAAAGCATGATTATTTTTAAAGATTGTTACAGCTTCGGTAAAAACTCATCTACGTAATCCTCGAATTACGATTTAAAATACTCGGAATTTAAAGACAAATATGTGATGTATAGAACTATTTCAATTAAAATATATAAGTAAACAAATTTATGGCACACTTTGTTTAGACATATGCTTACATAAAAATAATTCATTGAAAATAACAATAACTTTTTGACTACGCAACATGATGTCATTATATTACCTAGCAGGAACCATATTGATAAAAATAAAATATTTGGACAGTTATTTGATGTTAGAAATAGGTTCTATAATTTTATGACTCTGGTTGATGAAAAGTAATCAAAATATTTTTTTATAAATGGTAACTCAAGTATAACTGGAGTAATGTTATCATTTCTCACTATTATCCAGTGAACAGTCCATTGATCATATGACCCAAAAACAATATAAACCTGAAGCAAATTATTTTCTATGTTTGTTTATGCTTCAGATGATAAAATATAAATATAACACAACTGTCAATATTTATTACCAAATATCTTAATTGTTTGGAAATTTCAATTAATTCTTCCAAAAGAATGATTTTGAAGTTTAATGAATGAGCACAGAATGAAACTTTCTCAGGAGAAAAATTTAATGAATCCTGAAAATGAGATTTGAAGAAGAAATGCTAATTGATTGTGCAAAGAGTTTCATGAAATTTATTCATACAGTTAAAATATAATTCATTTTAATCTTAAAATCTCATTTCAGGATACTTATTATTTCCGCTATTTGAAAACATCACAATTTATGTGATAAAAATAAGTTTACAATTATAAGTATCAACCAATGTCCATTTATTCCTTAATCGGGAGAAATAAATTACTTGGTTAATAAATTGCATGTTTTCTAAAAATGCGTTACACTTTTATAACTGCACGAAATGCCATTAGGATAGTTGATCGAAATTACCGATCCAAGAATTCAAAATAAAATAGTTTGATTTCCAGAAATGAAGTGAAAATCTCAGATATTTACAATATTGAGATAATATAAGTACCATATTTGATGGTGTATGAGACGCACCCTCTTTTTTAAACACATTTTTGATGGATAAAACTTTATCACTGATTATAACGAATAACAATATGAATTTACTGTATGAAAGTCAATAATTTCTCTTTACATTTGTCTGAAATCTGTTGCAATATTTTTGTTTTTATCGGCATACATACACATAATTGATTCCCCTTCATGAATTTCAAATACCTTAATGTTGATCCAGTAAAATCAGTTATTTCTATCAGTCGATATTAATTTCGTTTGATGGACAATCATTTTTGTTGTCACTGAAAGTCCCGCTTTTCTGTGGTCTAAAATCTAAGTATTCAGCTCTGTCTGAAGTACAGACTGTGTTTATTTGTCTCTCTAGGTCCTTTTCCCCCTGATCACCATCCAGCTACAACCACCTAATGTAACATCTTTACTTTAGTGGTAAGCACAAGTGTTTATTCTTAGTTGAGCAGTTGTGGTTTAATGGAAAACATTATATTTACACGTGGGCTCACATTTAACTTTCAAATGAATGATAATCTTTCTTTGACTCAAATCTAATACCGGAATCTAAAAATGTGAAGCATGTATGAAAAATGTTTCTCTGAAATAGGCGATGTCTGTGTTTAGGAAGAGATTTCTCTGATAGAAAGCAGAGATTCTTGTTTTCCACTTTAAATGTTTATTGCTTCTGGAAGCAGAATTTAGAGCAATGGTGTTTAAGTGTGATTTTATGCTACAATAAAATGCAATTACTATTAGTTACTTCAAAGATGATAAACAACAACAACAAACAATACATTTCATGGAATGGTCAGTTAAATAACCGGATCTCGAGCTATTGACGAGATTTGAGATGCTTAAGAAGATGATAAACTCTAATCATAGTATTTACATGTCCATTACTTCATTGTAAGAACAAGCGTGAGCATCTCCACTGAACAGGTGAAATGCGACATTAAAGGAATCCCATGTAACTTAAGTGTTGCTTCAGATTTTCAACATTATTATTTAAAATCAGAAAGGGCTATTGAAGATAATTTTTCTATGACAAAAACAGAACTTGATTCTTTTGTATGCACGGGTGTCTGAAACACCAAAATTATGTCTATTTCTAATTCTACAGCGTTTTTATGATAAGTGTTGCTCGTCTTATTATCTGCATATATGCCATCATTCATTTTTTTTTAAGATTTGACTTGGTTTTTGAAATCAGAAAGGAAAAATGCATTCGTAAAAATGAATAATTTTAAGTAGAACACATAAATAGAAAAATTATTAAGTAATTTAACTGCGCAGATTGTGGTGTCTGTTTTGAAACATTCTTATTTTAAATAAGTAATAAAGTTGCTAATCAAATGGCCAAAGTTTAAGATGATATTAACGATTATGGGAATAAGTATTAAATCTATATATGTATGTGTCTGTGTACACACACAGATATCAAGTCCTCAGAACTAAGAACAGTCCAAGTTAATGTTAACAGTCCAAATTATATGTGGTATGTGAACAAATGTTTTCCCATTAAAGATAAAATCATTTAAATGTGCTTATAACATACAAAATTAATAAGTTTCCAAATTTAATGATGATAACAGATATTTTATTTCAATGGTTTTAAATGCTATTTTCTAGATTATTTATGTCATTTCTATTAGCAATGGGAAAAACAATTCTTATCGATGTTAAAATCAGTATTCATAGCCTTGTTTCTCAATTCTATACCTTTTTAGTTTGGACATTTTCATCTCGGTTCAGTGACTATAAATTCGATGATCATGAATTAAAAACGATAGCAAAAAACTTGCATCGACCTTTTTTTTTTTATCTAAGCATTAATCGTTTCTTTGCTCTATTGAATCGATTAACGGAACACTTGAATTATTTATTTTTGATTTTTTCATGCAGATAAATTTTTTTCTTACATTTTCGTTAATTTATCGATGATCAAACACGCCGAAACAAATGATGGACGACGTGAGGGTGACAGTTACAGTGACGAGTAGAGGACGAGAAATGTGAAGATGTAAAAAAAAAAATAATAAAATAATAAAATAGCTGAATCAGGAAGAATCTCATGGGAGCAGTTCACCGTGTAACAGGCAAAGAACGACGACGCTTTTTGTTTCAACATCTTTTATTTCTCCTTCCCTCGGCAAAAGGGAATTTTTTTCCCTTTTTGTTTCGCTTTTTGTAAATTGTTTCTTTCTTGTGGGAATACACTCGACATTTGTTTCATATATATTCTTTCATACTCGATGCCAGAAATATAAAATGAATATTATGTTTCCCTTTTCTCTTTGAATTTATTTATACATTTAATTCATAATTGTAGTGTTTTTTTTTCTATTTTCAAGCTTTTTGATATCCCGTAAAGATCATTTGTACGGCCTAACAATGCTATAAGGTATTTTAAAGTCCACCGTGAAAATTATCTTCGGATAGGAATTTTTGTACATAGTGGCCTGCTTTCGCTTATCACAGAGAGAAAACTGGAAAATTCCCGAGCACCCACATCGACAGACGTGTATGCAGAAGCTGAAGATCCATCTTCCTTTCTCAAGACTGACTGCAATAAAACATGGGACCTCTCTCTCTAAAAGAGAAGTATCTGGCTCTAGACCATGATGACCCTTGTAGTGTAACACTTTTCCTTTTTAGCAAAATTCTACGTGAATTGTCCAAAAGTGGTTAAAAAATTAATATCAAGAAATATCAAGAAAGTGACACTACTTACTTATGATTTTTCTTTACTCCAATGCGTAAAAAAAAAAAAAAAAAAACATGATTTGTGACAGTGGAATGACAACGAATCGTATGCATGTCATGCATCTTTGCCTCAGATTGTTGTAATAACTTACATGTTACAATAAAAGCTTATATTACTAGGAGGCTCACTGTGATCTAGTAGTAGGATATCGCTTCTCAAAGTGAAGAGTTTCGGGTTCAATTCCAGCCACTATTGAGCAACAGTAGTGTGGATATTGCGTTTCTTCTTTCCGCAAGTATATCTTAGGGATGGGTGCTTGGAGTATTTAAAGTCTGATCTCTTGCAACATGTGAATACGTCTCAGTATCTATGAAAAGTCCTCCTGGAAGGCAATTATATGGTGGACCTTAAAACAGACTAGCTGTTAAGCAGTCTCAACGTACTATTAAAGCATACATTGCTAGAATTAAAGTAGTCTAGTGTTAAGATAACGTTCTTTAGAGTTAGATGTTTCAAGTTTACTGTTAAACACAATGGAAGATAAGTACTGCACTTCTCCTTTTCCATGTGCGTTTGTTGGAATGGATGCTTGGGAGTTTTCAGATGTATATACTTTTAACGTTTTAATTTGATGACATAAGAAATTAAAAATCGTTTCGTTAAAGATTTTGAACAATACAAATATAACATTTATCAAGCATCCACAGTTCAGATCACAAATAGCAGAGCATAGAAGTTCGAGGCAACTTATTCAAGTACTGTCTGCAGCCAGAAATTTACGACATTAATGTTCTTGCTGATTTTGGCAATGTTGCCCTTTTATTGCACGGCAAAAAATTAATCTACGTGATCTTTACTCCAAACGCTTGCCGATAGATGGTTTTGCCCTTAATTATTGATGCATTTTCTTTCCAGTTTTAATGAATTATTTCTCTATATTCCAAGAGCATAAAGGAATTTTATACACCACATATGAATATACTGGATGTTTATAAATGGTTGCTTTCAGCAAGATTGAGCAAATTAACTTGCTATTTTCTTAATTAGTTCACTCAAAGCCTTATTTGCATATTCATCATCTGGTTTCTTCGGCGATTATCTGATGCCCTTTCTATAACTAAAGTATTCCGAGGTAATGATCAATCTATATGGTTCGTTATGTACACTTACATAACCAAAGGACATAATTCATTTGTTATTACTGTTATAAAGCATTTTTTTAAGTGCAAGATTTTGCATTTCAGGTCATTTCCACTGTTCGTGATATACTTCTAGCATGAATTTTGTATGTTTTCAGAGAAAATTCTTTTTTACTCGCATTGCAGCAATTTTTTTAATTTTAATTATTTCATTAATAGTATAACACGACATAAAGAAATGAAACTAATATAGCAGCTTAAAATTATAAATTTGAAAAGCATTAGAAGTACATCACAAAACGCAGCAATATTAGCACTGACGCTTTATTATAAAACCAACACCTTTTAGCCTTACCTTCATTTTTCGTACTTTTGACTAATATAGTAAGACATATAATTTTAAGTCGAGATGGAAAGTGTATGGATAATCTTGGACCGTTGGTTGAATATCTCAAGGGTTTAATTCAATCCTCACCTTGGGTATTTACAATGGTTCGAAATTCATTTAAAATGCCGTCTAATTAGCTCCCTTATGGAAAGAATTGTTGAATTGAAACTGCAGGTTTGGTTGAGCAAAAACCTAATCGACAGTTTCAGATAGCTATCGAATCAAATTACAAATAACCAAGCTGAAGTTGGAAACTGGATCTTTAAATTGTAGAAAAAATGACCAAAGAGTTAAGCGTTCAATAACTGACTTGTGGAAACTCTTTTGGTGAAAAGAGTTTAATTTAAGATATTCCTTTTAAACTAGTAAGATAACAGAATTTTTCTGACCATTCTTTCGTAATTTAAATATTAGTTAATTTTTTACAATATGAAATAAATTTTTTAACAAAAACTTGTCCTACAAGTTTGCACAGATTCTATTAATTGATGGCAGAAGTATCGTGCTTTTCATTGATTTACATACACGAGGAAAAATCGAATCTCAATTAGAGGGAATATTTCTACTGAAATCAAACTTAGACATATCATGCAGGCATTTGATGAGAGAGATAACTGTGTCAGTTTTATTTGCTTTCGTTTAGAATAAAAGTAGAATGTTCTCATTCAATAATATGATGAGCAACATTGAATCTTTTTTATTCAAATTTATTTTTAATGATATTATAAAATTAAGTGAGAAAATAATGAAATTTTATTACCAAAGATTCCACTCCATAAGTAGGCATTAATTTTGTGCCTTTTTTTCTGAAAGGTGGAATTCTCCGCGCAGTCACTCATTAGAAATCATAAAGCAGTAAATATTCCATGTTAAGATATTTATTTTTCATCACTGTAAATTAATTAAAATAAAAATATCCTTTAATTAACCTACAAATTCAAAATAATATAACTTCTCAGAGATTCATTAGATGGCGCTACTTATTAATGGAATCATGGAGGGTATGAAAAGAAACTGTTTCATATCAGTTTCACGCCAATATTAAAATGTCTCTCAAAGTGTTATCAAAGACCATATATTTATTGTTAAAAATTGGTATTTATGTGGAGAAAATGCAACACTATTGCTTCGAAAGTGGACTACAACGTACAAAAACAAATCTAAGTTGGTCCTAAAGTTATTGAACTAAATATCTTTGGGTCAACTGTTGAGGCTCACGTGTATGAGGAAGTGCTGAGATAGTCGTTTTTTTCTCCAAATTTGTACTCTGGTTATAAACACTGGTGGATATCAGTTCATGCAGGATGGTGCCCCTCCACATTGAACAGGCAGAGTGTTTGACCATTAATCGTATATTTGTAATACTGGTTATATCTTATCAATACCCGAACAACCATCCTAATGCACTGCATTGGCCATTTTATTTATTGGATATCAATACGTTCCTATCTTTGGGGTCACATGAAAGACTTAATGTACAAGGAGAAGCCGACAGACCACAATAGTCTCAAGAAATTCATTGCTGACTCATTTGCAAGCATTAAAAGAGAAACATTAAAACAAGTAACTGATTATTTTTTGACAAGGTTGCACTACTGTATAGCCTCTGACGGTTCTCAATTTGAAAACCTTGTGCATTAATTATCTCTTCCACGTTCTTTGAAGAATGCCAACTAAGTTGTTGACCAGGTCGATATACAGTAGCTTAAATTCATGCACAATTTGGCTTCGTTCAGGAGCATCAGATTGCAAAAATAGATTGTTCAAAACGTTTTCCAATTACTTTTCCTAATCTTTACCTAAAATTGGACTGGAATGCAACTTCGAAGTTTACAATTCTAAGGATTAATAAAGTTTCAATCCAGTGAAATTTATTGTTACAAATGGAATTATTGCTTG
>JAPDSC010043988.1:0-19215 GCA_026290005.1 Latrodectus geometricus
GAGGAGTGAAAGCCGTTGATGTAGGCTCCCTCCGCGACATCGCTATGTATATAAATGTTATCATTCCCACCGGATAAGTCGGCAATATACTTTCCAATTTGTTCAGACTCTTCATACATTTCAGGTTCGAAACCCAACAGTTTATGCAGGTTTTTGCATTTTGTTAAATCGATCTTATACCCATCTTTTAACTTGATGGCTATTCTTTGCCGTTCCTCAACTATACCAAATAGAATTGGCGGATCATCCCCAAAAAATTTCAGCATGTAACGGTTCAACCCCTTAACAGTATAATTTCCATCCGGTAGAGACAGCTCTAACCACTGATGGTCATCATAATATGAAAAGGTCTCATCTTTGATATTATCCCAAGAAACGTACATTGAAAAGGACTGAAGAGCAATCTGCTTAAACCTAAATGGTCTGGAATATTCAATTGTAAAGTCTTCTGACTTTTCCGAGTTTTTCGAATCTAATATTAATAACACCATTTATTTATAGAGAACATTTATTTCATTATGGTCACTAGGTTCTTGGGTAAAAGAATACAAGACATCTTCAACAGACTTACTATTGTTTCTTTCACTAATATATTTCATACAAAAGTAACCACATTTGACAGAGGCCGGGTGTTGTAAAAAGCTTGAGTTATAACCTATTTTTTTCCCAGAACTTTGCAGATATTTCTTAATACTCGTAGGAATTTTGTAAACATGTTCTCCAAAAGGATCAAAGTACTCCACGAAATTGTTATTAGGGTCGTTATAGTAACATACCCAGTGTGTACCAGGTCCTGTTGCTATGTCCAAATTAATAATACCGTTCTCGAACCGTCTCATCTTTTTAGGCAACAGATCCGAAGTGAAGACACCCCTAAACCCTCTTTCTTGCTTCATATTGTCTTCAATTACTTCGTTGGATATTCCCAGTTTTGATAGACTCCCTTTCCACGGGGTTTTTTTTTAGCACAACCCGATCCGGAAATTTTATCCAAAGCTTTCTTTGCTCCCCATCCAGCTGCCCCACTTGCGGCACCTAAAGCCAACGCCTTAGCTCCGGCAATTAATGCAGGTAAAAATGGAGCTAGAAAGGGTAGAAAGCCACCTGTTTTCTTGAGTTGTGTCTTGCTAATAGTAATTCTCTTTCCCTTCCCGATTTGAGCTATTTGTGTTGGAGTTAAGTACATGTCATAGTTAGAAGGTTTTGTCCTATCTATTTGTAGGGAAACTTCTTCTCCTTTCTGGTATGCAGATTTTAATTTAGCAATCTGATGATCGCTTAAGTGTATTTTGGTTTTGACGTAGTTACTCATTTATTTAATAAGAAATTTTTATAGTATTCTTTTACTTGTTCGTTGTTTAGAGTTCCTTCTCTTAATAACGCATCCAGTAAATCAACGACTTGAGTGTGCAATTTTTTACTCTTGGATCCATTACATATTTTATCGGTGAATCGAGCCAAAATTTCCAGTTTATCTTCCACTCCTTTACCGAGGTATATTTCTTTTCTTTGTAGGTCCCTCAACCGCTCTCGATAATCCTCTAAGGTAATCATATGTTCTCTTAAATAATCAGCTTTAGTTAATAGTTTATCTTCTCTTTCTTCATCCTTTTTGGTCATTCGAGCAATCTGACTCATAACGTTTCCTTTTTGACGAGCTAATTTTAAGTAAGTACTCTTTACTCTATTGATAACTTCCTGCAAAGCATCCTTGGACTCATTGTACAACTTTGAGGGACTTGGAAAATTATTTTTCTCTAAATACTCTACATCCAAATCTTTATCAAAATAGAAGATATTTGGAGTCTCTGGAGTCGCTGGAGGCGGTTCAATCGCAAGAGGAATCTTATCAACAGCATCTTTTATAGCCGTAAAATGTTCCTTTCTAGTAACATCTTGCTGTTGAAGTTTCTCGGTCACAGGCTGGTGAAATTCAGACAACGTTCTCTGCAGACCTAATTTTTGTTCAAGATTTTGTTCGTTGTTCTTTCTAATCTCCGCCTGAATCTTAAACACTTTCAAGTCATTCTTAACTTCTTCTCTTAGCCTCTTATTTCGCTCTTTTTGTAAAGCATTCATTTATTAGTAAGCAAATTATTTTTTACTGGAAGCAAATAGGGTTTTACTGGAAGCAAACTATTTTTTACTTGAAGCAAAAAAGTTTCACATTAAATAAAGATGATTCCAATTGAAGATTATACCGAACCAGAAGAATTAGCTGATGCAAATCAACATTATTTATTACCGAAGCACCCTTTCAGACTTTTGATCGCTGGAGCTTCAGGTACAGGCAAAACGAATTTATTACTGAATTTCATTTATGATTACCTTGAGTTTGATAACTTGTTCATTTGCGCTAAAGACATGTTTGAACCCAAGTACACTAAGCTCAAAGAAAAGTACACAATGTTTGATGGTGTCGATATTAAAGATATATTAGCAAAGTATCCCAAAAAGAAGAAAAAAATTATGCTCGATTTATTTGATAAATACGGCAAGAAAGGAACCTTATTTTCCTCGGATACAAAAGACTTTATAACAGTGGACGATCTGGACCCATCTTGTAAAAATGTCGTTGTCTTTGATGACTGTGTGACAGACAAAGGACCAGAAGAGTATCGAAGATTTCTTCATCCGAGGTAGGAAGAAGAATGCCTCAATCATTTACCTCTCTCAATCCTATTACAGAACGCCTATTGTTATTAGGAGAAATTGCAACTACTTGATATTTTTTAACCTCCAACAGAGGGAGATTCAACAGATCATAAGGGAGGTAGATGGCAATCTAACGAAAGAAGAGTTTAATCGATTGTACAAAAAGTGCATGCAACAACCATATGATTTTTTTTATGCTTGATTTAGTGAATCCGGCCTTGAGATATCGGAAAAAATATTTCATCCCTATAAATAAAGATGGAAGAATACTTACGGAAGAAAATTTACGTGTATAGAAAGAGTTACCACCATTATCATAAGATAAAGATTTCACTATCCATTGCAAAGTTCCTTTGCAGTTCATTGGGCTTATCCGCTTTTGCGATGGTACCCTTAGCCGCTCTGAGCTTAAGTGCTGGTATAGTCGAAGTTATCGAAAAGTCCATGAATATCGTCGAAAGGAATGAAGAGTATAAGCAGTCTTACAAGTTTTATAAGCAGCTGCTGAATTCATTCAAATCAAACGCATTATCAGAAGAAGAGGTGTACAGCAGAGAGGATGATTTTATCAATAATTCAGTCTACTTACCCAGAGAAAAATACATGAAACAAACTCAACTGAACGGTTATGAGTATGTGAGTAAATAATTTTTTACATATAAATAAATGAAGAAAGGAAAAGGAGTTATAAACTCAGCAATCAATAATTTACCATTTGAAATGCATCTACCTGGTCACCAATTTACAGGGTCAGGAACTCAATTGCTCAAAGGTAAAACTAGACTAAACCCTGATTTAACATTTAAAGAATGGAGTAAGCCCCTTAATAGAGTCGATGAAGCTGCATATAAACATGATGTATGTTACCTAAAAAACAAAGACACCGAAACAAGAAACAAGGTGTGTGACACAAACATGATAAAGGAACTTGAGGATATTCCCAATCCAACTCTCCGGGAAAGGCTAGATAGAGCTGTTGTGAAGCCAATTATCAAAGCAAAGAAGACATTTGGAATGGGTTCAAAAATATACTGCTTAAAATGTAAAACCCACACCGAGACTAAAGACGTGCAGCACACTACCTCAAAAAATGGCAGACCTATGATGAAAGGAATCTGCATGGATTGTGGCTCTAAAAAGAGTCGTTTTTTACCGCTAAAGGGGTAACTGAGGACCCCGAAAAAGTTTATTACGATCCGGAGACTGGATATTGCGGTATAAACGAACTCAGTAGAAAAACAGGTTTAAGTCGAAAAAAAGTCTCAGATTTCTTACATCAACAAGATGTTTATACAAAACACAAACCACTCATCAGTAAGTTTAAAAGAAGGAGAACTTATGTCTCACACATTGATGATCAATGGCAAGCAGATTTAATGTTTGTCTATAAATTTGCGAGGAGTAAGCATAATGATGGAACTAAATATCTACTAACAGTTATTGACTGCTTCAGTAAATATGCATGGGCCATTCCTATTAAAGACAAATCATCAAGCGAGGTGACTCAAGCATTTAAAAAGATCTTTTCACTGTGGAGGTCAGCCTTTACGAGATTAAAGGTGATTCTCTCAACTAACAGGTAATGGTACCATTGAAATTGAATGAACCCCCCTCAATATTTTAAGCATTTAAAGAAACGCATTTAGTATATAAAATAATGCAAAGTTCAGTTTATCAAAATATTTACACACATTTAGATAACCTTAAAGCTCTGTATTCTAATGTAGGTGGGGAAATGTGTTCATTAGCATATGTATGTGAAAATTTGACACCACTTCTAGAATATTTCGGGAACGATCATTCTAGATTATTCGCTGATGTGAGGACATTTTTCCTTGCTTGCCTTGATCAAATGTATGACATAGTTTTTAGCGAAGAAAACGATGATTTACGAGATGAGGGTTTAGAAGATTTAGATGGAGTACTTAGCATACTCGACAAACTAGTTTAGTTTGGATTGCGTTTTCATGGTTGTTAAACCATCAAAATGTCTTTTAAAATTGAATGTACCCCCTCAATATTTTAAGTATTTAAAGAAACGAGATATATATATAAAGATGGAATCTAAAACCGTTCGGCAGTTGCAAGACTACTGTCGGGAACATAATATTCGAGGGTACTCGAAACTTAAGAAGGTGGAACTGATTGAGCTCATTCAAAACCATAGTGGCTTTTCCAGTTTCCATAATGACTTGTTCAGCAAGTCCAAGAAGAAAAGAGAACTTAAAATCAGGTGTTGTGGTAAGTTATATAAAGAATCTAGCATAAATAAGCACTTGCAAACAAAAGCTCATCAAAACTATAAGCCTAAGAAAGCAACCACCTGCCAGGAGCATGATTTTGATAATATACAGAACCTGCATCACATGACCATTAACCAACTGGGTGAATTTTGTCGGACGCGTGGTATTAGAGGCTATTCCAAATTAGGAAGGAAGGCAGACATCATAGCATACATTGAGAGTGCATTGTTCAACCGTCACTTCGCCTTTGATTCTGACCTGTTTTCAGATACGCGGGAGAGAAGGCTGTATACCACCAAAGAAGTTGAGACGGCATTTAAGTCTCGGTTGAAGACGTACGATATCCCAAACGAACACAATCTGGTGCTTCCCGTAGACTTTCTGAATGATGTTTCATCATTAGTCCGGGGCCTCATCACCAAACATCTGAAAAGGTTGCATGGGCTGAAGGTTAACTTCCAGTTCCTTTGCGACTATGAAAAGGGGAAGGATGACTCACTGATAGAAATGGAGAAGAACTTCAAAACAGAAAATGAAGTCATCTTAGAATCGACCGATTTGGTAGACTATTACAGATCGGTTATCCAAAAATTATTGACAGAGATGGAGGAGTTTGTTGCTAGGGGTTCAGGTTGGACGCTTGTCAGGAATAAAAGCCTTGAGGTGAGGATCAATAAGTACAACCCACTGAGAGGATCATCCTACATTGATCTACCTAAAAGAATTAAAGCTAAAAAAGCAGTCATCAACGTACAAAATGAGGATAATAAATGTTTCCTGTGGGCGATACTTTCTGCACTACATCCAGCTGAAAAAGACGCTCAAAGAGTCACAAAATATAAACCATATGAAAATGAGCTAAAGTTCGAAGGTATTGAATTCCCAGTGAAGGTGGAGGATAGAATAATTAACAGGTTTGAAAAGTTGAATAATGTATCCGTGAACATATATTCATATGAAGGTAATGACATTTACCCATTGAGAATCACTAAAAATAAGAATGACAAACACATCAACTTGCTGTACATAAAGAATAAGGAAGGAAACAGTCATTACTGTTGGATTAAAGACCTCTCCAAATTGATAAGTGGACAGCTGACTAAACACAACGGAAAGGTATTCACCTGTGAGAGATGTCTGCTGTATTACTACTCCGAAGAGGATCTCCAAGCTCATGAAACGGATTGTAGGAAGAATGCACCAGTTAAGATTGTAATGCCCAAGAAAGACGAATCCCTACGGTTCAAAAACTACCAAAGGTCTTTACGATTACCCTTTGTGATGTACGGAGACTTCGAGTGCTTGACAAACAAGATAGACACCTGTTGCCTCCCAAAAGATAGATCTTTTTTGCATAAATATCAAAAACACGAGCCTATGAGCTTCACTATCTACATCAAATATAAACATGCAGACTATAAGACACCAATCACGTACAGAGGACCCGATGCCACCAAAGTGTTCTTTGAGACAGTGAAGTCTGAGGCGCTAGCGATAAAGAACATTTATGATAAGAAGCAACCCATTAAAATGACCACCGATGATGAAGAACATTTTCATAGGACTCATGTTTGCCACATCTGTGACAGAGATATCAGGAAGAAACCTTCCCCTTATTCACCCAAGGATGAACCAGACTTTCGAAAAGTCAGAGATCATGACCATCTTCTTGATCCGGCGAAATGTGAATCGAACTACAGAGGACCTGCTCACAATCTCTGTAACCTAAAGTACCAAGAGCCTTCGTTCATTCCGGTGTTTATCCACAACCTGTCTGGCTATGATGCCCATCTCTTCATAAAGGAGCTTGGTGGGGAGAAAGGAGACATTGATGTTATTCCAAACAATGAGGAGAGATACATTTCATTCAGTAAGGAGGTCGGGGCGAGGATGGTAGAAGTTAACGATGGGGAACAAGTTAAGGTACCTGGTATAAAAGTTGAGGTTTGTCGACTCGTTCAAGTTCATGGCTGCTAGCATCGATAGTCTTGCGAAGAACGTAAAGGAATTTAGGGAGACAGCTAAGTACTTCCCCAAGGATAAGCTAGATCTCGTCACCCGAAAAGGTGTCTACCCGTACGATTACATGGACTCGTGGGGCAAATGCGAAGAAACCAAGCTGCCTCCACAGGAAGACTTTTACAACCAATTGAATGAGTCGCACATAAAGGATGAGGACTACGAGCACGCCAAAAGGGTATGGCAGGCCTTCAACATTAAGACATTGGGTGAATATTCCGATTTATATGTGAAGACTGATGTACTCATCCTAGCTGACATCATGGAACACTTTAGAGATGTCTGTCTAAAGACCTATAAGTTGGATCCTGCATGGTACTTCACTGCGCCCGGACTCTCGTGGGACGCCATGCTCAAAACCACAGAGGTCGAGCTAGAGTTGTTGACAGACTATGACATGATACTCATGCTAGAAAAGGGGACCAGAGGGGGCATCTCTCAGTGTTGTAACCGATATGGGAAGGCGAACAACAAGTACATGAAGGACTATGACGAGAACAAGAAGTCTAACTATCTGATGTACCTTGACGCCAACAACCTTTACGGATGGGCCATGAGTCAATACCTACCGCATGGTGGCTTCAAGTGGAGCACTGTGTCAGATGTGACCCAAGTAGCGGATGACTCAGATTTAGGATACATCGTAGACTGCGACCTACAGTACCCGACCCATCTGCACAACATCCATTCAGACCTACCTCTAGCACCTGAGAGCAGGATACCTGATGACTCAAAACAGCCAAAACTACTGACAACCCTCTATGACAAAGAGCATTATGTGGTTCATTACAGGGTTTTGAAGCAACTGTTGCAGTTGGGGATGAAGATAAAAAAGGTGCACAAAGTGTTGGAGTTTCAGCAGTCTCCCTGGCTGAAGAGGTACATAGACCTGAACACTGAAATGAGGACCAAGGCAACCAAAGACTTTGAGAAAGACTTCTTTAAACTTATGAACAACTCGGTCTTTGGCAAGACGATGGAAAATATCAGGAAGCGACTCGACATTAGACTAGTATGTGATCCCCTGAAAGCGGAGAAGTTAATTGCTAAGCCCAACTTCAAGGGGAGGACCATTTTCGACGAAAGATTAGCCGCCGTTCACATGAACAAGACAAAAGTGTTCTTTAATAAGCCAATATACGTCGGCATGAGTATATTAGATCTATCGAAGCATCTGATGTACGACTTCCATTATAATGTTATGAAGCCTAAATATGGGGACGATATCAAGCTACTGTACATGGACACTGACAGTTACATCTACGATATACAGACCGAGGACTTTTATGCGGATATGAAAGAAATGATTGACTACTTTGATACATCAGATTATCCAGAAAACAATAAGTTTGGAATGCCTCGAGTAAATAAAAAGGTCTTGGGGAAGATGAAAGATGAAAATGCGGGAAAGATCTTGGAAGAGTTCGTTGGCTTAAGATCTAAGATGTATGCTTGTAAAACTGAAAAAGAGTTAATTAAAAAGTCAAAGGGTGTTAAGAAATGTGTAGTGAAAAATAGGATATCTTTCGAGGATTACAAAAGCTGTTTGTTCTCACAGGAACTACAGTATAGGACCATGAATCTTATCAGAAGCACAAAACATCAGCTTCACTCTATACTAGTAAATAAGATGCCCTCTCCGGGAAGGATGACAAGCGACACATATTACCGGATGGTATTAACACTTTAGCTCTCGGTCACTGCACAATAACAAATGAAGAATAAAGTGTAATGATGAACCATGTGGGAAATATATTTTTTTTAATAGTTTTCGAACTATTAAAAGATAAAGACTTGGGATTCTTCCTTCTATTTTACATTCATAAAACAATTGTTTCCTTCAGCTCTCATCAAGACTCTCAATTATTTTTTGAAACTTTTCTTCTAAATTTCCTAAGCGTTCCATGAATTCTCTCGTTTCAGATGGGGTTATTGATGAAAGTATCATCGATTGAAGCTTCTGAAGTTCTGCTCGAAAGCTATAAATTAATGTGATGCGAGTGCATACCTTAATCAAATGGGTTTCCTTTTTATTCATTTCCATTTCTTTGTTTATATATTTGTTGTCTTTAAATACTTAAAATATCTCTCTTCTTGCGAAGTTCTGAGAAAAAAGGGGGTGCTCTCCTAAGGGGGTACCCTTCCGGGTCAGCGACTTTTGGCGTGCGGGTTCAGTTTTTTTATGGTTGGTTCTGACCCCATTGTTCTTTAAAGGGGGTGGCGGTTTTTTACACCTTTGTTTTTAAAAGTGGGCGGAAATTTAATGGAACTTTTTTACACCATTGTTTTTAAAAGGGGGTGGAAATTTAATGGGTTGGTTGGAGGCCATTGTTTCTAAAAGGGGTTGGAATTTAATGGGTGGCTTTCACACCATTGTTTTTAAAAGTGGGTGGAAATTTAATGGAGGGGTTGGAGGCCATTGATTTAAAAAGTTGGTTGGAATTTAATGGGTGGGTTGGAGACCATTGTTTTTAAAAGGGGGTTGGAATTTAATGGGTGGCTTTCACACCATTGATTCTAAAAGTGGGTGGAAATTTAATGGGTGTGTTGGGGACCATTGTTTTTTGAAAAGGGGTTGGAATTTAATGGGTGGCGTTCACACCATTGATTCTAAAAGGGGGTTGGAAATTTAATGGAGCGGGCTTATGGCCTAAACGTCACTGCGCCAGCTCTCTCATACGCACACTACTGACGTTAAAACAAGATACGTGAATTAATGCAATTTTTATTTCCGAAGAGTCTGGTTTATTTACTACATAAAATATATACAAATAAATGTCTTTTATAAGAAAAATTACAATTTATTATAATATCTCAAACATTAATATAATTATTTTGTTTATGTTTAACAATAGAAAATTTTTTTGAACATTTTGTTTTTTTAAAAGTAGTTATATTATTCTAAGCAAACTTTCAACAAAAAATAATTTCTTTTTCCAACAAATAAAAAATACCTTTGTAATCAATCAATCCTCTCATATAACAATTCTTCCTAAATTATTTACCATTTAATTTTATTCATTTCATTAAAAAAATTTACTAAATTGAAACAAAAAATTAAGCTGATTTAGTTGAAAAATAGGAATTATTTTCTTATTTTATCAAATTTTATATTTTAATCAACATTGGAAATCTTTAAAAATTACTATTGAGTAATTTGAAGATTTAATTTTGATAAATACAAATATATAAATTCTGAAAATAAATAACAAAATATGAATATTCATAATAAATGAAAAATGCTAATGAAAAAGTTGGAAATTTTTCACAGAAAAACTGTTTTTGGAGAAAATTAAGATTTATCTGCATCATGTTTTCAACTAAATCGTGATGGAGAGAAATATAAATTAAAGATTCCAAAAAAACACATAATATTGCAACTAATGAAATGTAGCGTAAATAAAAATTATTTTGTGTATAGATTATCACTTAAACGCCTATTATTTAAATGAATGCTTATTTATAAACGATAATAATTTAAATTAAAGCTAATTGTAATAATTAATTTATGAAATTATATTAAATATTATATATTTAATAGTATATTTTTTATTAATTATATTATTAATTTAATTTTGAATAAATTTATTTAGTAAACTTATGAAATCTTTGTAAGTGTTTTTCAATCCGATAGGTGGCAGCACATTAAATGTAACAATTACAAAATGCTATCGATAAAATACTCGTTACTTTAAAAGTAACTGTAATCAGTATTAACCAGGTATAAGAAAAGACTAGCGGATAGGGAGAGGAAAAAAGGGAGAGGAAAAATTTACCCATCTCGCTTAGTCTTCGGAAACCTCCGAACGGGTACACTTCCCGAATGAACTCTCGGAAATCTCTGAATTGTCTAAATTTTGCGCATGCGTATTAAACTTTACAATGCTTATAGCCATTTTTTTTTTCGCCATTTCGTATGCAGATCGTGTACCTGTGAGCTTAGCACGATTATTAGGGGTGAAACAATTATTTATTATTTTATTGCTTTTTCAAACCAAAATGTTTCATTCTTAAAAATATATTGCTTATTTGTGTGTTGTTAATTATTATATAAATTTTGCATACTGAAAGAGTACATATTGGTATTTATTTTTGTCGTAAAAGGTTTTGATACGTTAAAATGGATACGGTTAAAAATTGTCATGTTTTAGAATATAAGTGTCATACATGTGATGTTACATTTCAAAACAAATCGAACCTAAACCGTCATAACAGACAAAAACATGGTGCATCAGTAGTAAATCGCTTTGTTTATTGTTTCTGTGATGAAACTCATTCAACTTTCTCAATATACGAAACACATTTGTTAACGGTGCATGGTGATAAAGTAAAAAAAAAAAAAATTATCAATTCAATTCTGCTGAGGAATTCATGGTTTTTAAGGCTGCAAATAGTTCTATTCATAAATTTGCTAAAAGGTATGGCTCAAAGAAGCAAAAGGGTTTAGAAATAGATAATTATTATTGTCAATCCAATAAAAAGTGTCCTGCTATGATGACTGTGGTGCGAGGGAAAACTATAAATGTGGAGTTTATAAATGTTCAAACTTGTGATAATGGTGATGCCTCTGTTTCAGCTTCCAATAGTGAAAGCGTAAAAATTTCAGAAATTTTTTGTTAGGTTTTGTTAATAGGGTCTTTTGAATTTACATATATCTGTGCTTCATAAACCTGAATGTGTTACAAGACAAAATACAAATTGTGATAATAGTAATGCCTCTGTTTCAGCTTCCAATAGTGAAAGCATAAAAATTTCAGAATTTTTTTGTAGTGAGTGTTCTTTAGGTTTTGCTAATAGGGATCTTTTGAATTTACATATATCTGTGCTTCATAAATCTGAATGTGGTACAAGACAAAATACAATCATATGCCGTATGTGTGAAATAAATTTAATTTCAAAAAATTGTTATGAAGAGCATTTACATAATGTTCATGATGTTGTCATTCAAAAAGAGAATGGTATTTCAATCAAATCTAGAGTTCCTTGAATGGAAAAATAAAGTAGAGCAAGAATACATGTGCCGATACGTAAAGCATTCTGGTACAAAACATGGTAATGGTAAGGCATATGCATACTTTTATTGCCATAGGTCTGGACATTTCCATGGACGTGGTCTTAATAAACGAAGTACTAAGGTGTTGGGCTCCAATAAAATAAATGGGACATGTCCCTCAATGATATCAGTAACTTACCTTGAGAATGATACAATTCAGGTAGATTTTACTAAGACCCATGTGGGTCATTCTAATGATTTAGGAAGGATTCGATTGAGTGATGAGGAACGCATGAAGATAGCAATTGATTTGACCAACAAAAAACCAATCAAAGAAAAAGTGGTACATTGAATCGAATCATCGAGACATTTTAAATATCAAAAACCAATTTTTTATTGACACGCAAGGTATTTTAGATGCAAATGATGCCCACAGTGTGCATGCATGGGTCAAAAGTTTAGATAATTCAGATTCCATAATTAGGTATTATAAACCACAAGGTATTATTGACTTGAATTATAGTTGCCTCACAAAAGATGATTTTATGCTTGTTGTTATGAATCAAGCTCAGCTAGAAATGTTGAAACTTTATGGAAATGATGTAATATGTATTGATTTTACCCATGGTGTTAATGATTACAATTTTGACCTTTGTATCATATGTGTATTAGATGACAATCATGAAGGGTTTCCTGCTGCCTTAATACTAAGTAATCGCCAAGATTCGCAAGCCTTAGAAGTAGCTTTCCGTAGTATAAAATGCTCTCGGGTTGGTATTGAGCCTTCAATTTTTATGAGTGATGACGCTGAATCTTTTTATAATGCTTGGTGTTCTGTGTTTAGCCCACCAAAGAAATGTTTATTGTGCACATGGCATGTTGATCGCAGCTGGAGGAGAAAGTTATCGGAACACATCTCTGATCAAACCTTACAAGCCGATACTTATAAAATTCTGCGGTCTTTACTGGAAGAAAGGGATGAACAAACTTTTGAAGGAGGTTATTGACTTGTTCAAAAATAACAATGATACAGTAGAATTTGCAAAATATTTTGTAACATATTATTCTAATAGGTGTGAACAATGGGCCTATTGTTATCGAAAATGGGCAGGTGTAAACACAAATATGCACTTGGAGCGTATGCACAGAACTATTAAATACATATACTTAGAAGGGAAAAAAGTTAAAAGGCTAGATAAATCATAGCATGCATTAATGCGCTTTATAAGAGATCAAAGTTTTCAAAGGTTGATTGCTATGCATAAGGGTAAGGTGTCTTCGAAAATGGCTGCAATACGTAAACGACACCAAGAAAGTCTTAAGTTAGATGCCTCAAAAGTTAGTGCTCACACATTGTGATATTTGGTATGTCCAATCAAGCACAGTCCTGGGTGAAGTTTATGAGGTAAAAGAAAAAAAGCAATGTGGTCTACCGGTCTGTCCTTTGCAATGCACAATTTGTAATGAATGCTTACACAACATGGTTTGTACTTGTATCGATAATGCAATACAATGGAATATGTGCAAACATATACATTTGGTGTGTAGATTGCGCAATCTTGGTGAGCTTGCTTGTGATACAAATTCCTCTGATTCCGAACATCAACTTGTGATTGATGAACATAACAAAAGTAAATCTGAAATTGAATCACATGTTCAGCAAGTGTCAAATCAAACAAATAATTTTATAAAACACAAATAAGAAATATATTTTTAAGAAATAATTTTATAAATCGCTCCTGGAACAAAATATTAATTTATGACACAAATAAGTAATATATTTTGTAAGAATAATTTTATAAAACACTTTACTGCTGAAAAAAAATTTATTAGAATAGAATTACTGTAAAAAAGAACTTACAATGAACAGAAATGGAAAGTGTGCTGATGCGAATAAACTGCGTGCAAAGCAGCTCACAGGTACACGATCTGCATACTAGAATAGTTAATTTAAATTTATTTCTCTAACGGTATAATTAAGTTGAAATAAAATGTATATAATAGCAAAATATTTATAATACATTAACTTTGAATTATATTTAAATCAAGTACATAGACAATCTGATTCCTTTATGATTGTTCATGAAGGAAAACCTATATAATTTTTTATATTGATAATGGGAAAAAGAAAGTTAATTCTTTATGTTAGAATCAAACTTTACTTTAAAAGTGCTTCAAATCATACTTAAATAATAACTATTAATTTGGTAATATGTATAGATTACTACCATTACCAACATATCTAGGTACATTATTTTATCTTATATATATATATTATCCAGATCATGAATTATTAGCAATTGCAATAAAGCAACACAAAATTCAACAACATTTATATGAGGTTAAAATACCTTTTAATAAATAATTTGTTTCAATGGATATTCAGAAAAGTAATTTTTTTATATAAAAAAGTATCAGAAAAGATTTTTAACTGTACAGATGTAAACAAAAAATCTGCATCAAATAAAAGCCTTATCTGATATTGATTACATAATACTTGATGTTATTTTTCTAATTATATATAAATGAGAGAAAAAATATTTTATTAACAAACACAATTTTAAAAAAATTTTGTTTCAGGTATTCCACACATTTATCTTCATACTGGAGAAAGTTTTTTCACATGGATGTTATGTCCATAAAACTTTATTTACTACACAATTAATATATTAAAAATTGAATTTGCTTTAATAATAAACCATAAGTGAAAGAGATTATTTACTAAAGAGCTAGAACATGAGATTTCTAGGTATTCTGATACACTAAAGCTACACATTTTATGCATACACATTATGCAATGTAGAATTTAGCATATCACATCACATTTTTTATTGTTATTTATTTTAAGTTATTAACCCCTTAACCATTTGGGGTTTCGGTGAAGAAATTCTTCATTTTTGCTTCCTAGTGCTACATAATTTTGGCTTTCACTGCAATGCAAGTTTTTCCCCCTTAGGCACTTTTCAAGAATACAAAAGTCTCTAATTCTTGACGGGGCGTACTTCCACTTTACCCTAGACCACCTCACATAAATCGCATTTTAATAACTTACAGACAGGAAGTTCATCAATTGCTGTCAGCTGAAGTAACCAAAATGTGCTAATAGTTTAATTTAGTGTGTTCTACTCCAAAATGTCAACATATCTTTATTATAATTTATTATTACATTAAATATGAATTTTATTAAATTATTTTGAAAATTTTTATCAAGAAATTTAATTGATTTCATTTATTTTGGATAAAATAAAAATAAAAACTATTTTTGTAGTTTCCTTATAGTTGTATTTGTGATGATTTTAAATAGCTATAATAAGTAGTTAATTTACTGTCTAATTATTATTTGTTGTTACTCATTGCAGAAACATTGCAAAATCAACACTATATGTTTTTAAAATCATTAAAAGAAATGGTTCTGTTGCTTTAATACATACAAACTGAAGAACATCCACAAAATTTTATATTTTTAATAATTTAAAAAATATATAAAGACTAACGTAATTACCTAACAATAAATTTTAAAGTATATAGTATGTTTTTGACTTCAGTTGAACTTTTGGTGCAAAATTTTGTGAATGTAAATTTTTCACATTTAATTCTTACTACCAAATGATTTTTGTTTCTATTTATATAAAAACTATCATTCGGTAAGAGAATCCATGCTGTTATTATATATCTTTTAATATTTCTTGAATTGTTTTCTACAAATATTAAAAACAGTTTGTCTATCATGAAAAGTTGTTTTTCAAAGGGAGAAAAAAAATATATATATATATAAATGGATAATCTTTAACTCTATTATTTATAAAAGTATTCTAACAATTAAATATTTAATACAGAATATATCATTATAACATTTTTTCACATATTCAAATTAGTTTTACATTAAATATATTCCTTTCACTGGAAAATAACTGCCTTAAAATGAAAATGATAACAAGTGGTAAATTTAGAGGTCTATTAAAAGAAAGTGCCAAAAGAAATAAAAATATAATGCACATGACTCATTTTAAAGATTTTATTTACTATCGAAAATTCTGCGCATTAACAATAAATCAGTAAAAAAGGATTTCACATATTATCTAAATTTGAAAAATTAATGTTCTAAAATATGGCATCTAAATAGAAGAAAAAATAATGAATCACCCTAAAAATGGTGAAAATTCTTTGCATTTTAGAAAGTTATTATTTTAAAACCATACTTTTTAAATCTGAATATTTGATTTCGAAAAATAATTTTTAATGAGGTATTATGATATTGAAATAAAATTAATTTCATCATGTTAAGATTTATGTTTTAACTGTTTTATATCTCTCGTTTTATTTTGTTCTTATAATTATAATAAATAATAAACTTTGAAAATATAATTAAAACATGAATTTTTGCAAATATCTATTCATGATATAAATTTTAAAGTTTAATTCATATTTATATGCTATCTTAAATACAAAATCTTTGTTTAAATTTTCAGAAAAAGTAAAAAAATGTAAAATCAATAATAATGTTGAGAATATGTTGTATGAATGTGTCTTTGACAGATAAAATGGTGCTAAAAATTACAGTAAAAGGAATTTAATGACTTATTTTCTAAATTAAAGTTTAGAGATGTCCAACGAAAAATTCTTTTTGTTTCAGCTCAATTTAAACATTAAATTATTGTATATTCAACAAAATAAAGAAACATATACTTTCAGTGTTATAAAATATAGTTAAAATCATTAATATTTTGTATAAAATATTATTTGTAATATAAATTATTTTAAAATGTCATGTATTTAACTGTTATGTTAAATATAAAAATATTTTAGTTTATCGAAAATTTGTATAGTTATTTTGAATTCAATAAAATTTATATTGATGAAAAGGTTCAATACATGAGAATAGATTGGTAATTAATTATTCACATAATAATTTTTATTTACTTTGTGATGTTAAAATTTTGAATCATTTAGATAAAATAATTTTTGTCAAAATTCATTCAATCACATATCACTAACTTTATTAAAAGAACAATTTGTAATAATAAAAACAAATATTGTGACCAATCAGAGAACGAACGCGTATTTGCAAGGGTGCAGGATCTAGCCGCCTGTGAAAGGCTTGGGAGGATTAATTTATGACACAAATAAGTAATATATTTTGTAAGAATAATTTTATAAAACACTTTACTGCTGAAAAAAAATTTATTAGAATAGAATTACTCCTGTAAAAAAGAACTTACAATGAACAGAAATCACAAAAATGGAAAGTGTGCTGAGGCGAATAAACTGCGCGCTAAGCTCACAGGTACACGATCTGCATACGAAATGGCGGGAAAAAAAATGGCTATAAGCATTGTAAAGTTTAATACGCATGCGCAAAATTGAGACAATTCGGAGATTTCCGAGAGTTCATTCGGGAAGTGTACCCGTTCGGAGGTTTCCGAAGACTAAGCGAGATGGGTAAATTTTTCCTCTCCCTATCCGCTAGTTAAGAAAAGTAACTGTGTCCCATTTCTACTCTTGTTTGCTGATTTTCCTCGAGGAAATTACACTAAAAATTCTGTGCTTATGCCAGCCTTATATAAATTTTCACTTGAAATATTATTTTTCGGAATTTATTTCTTCTTTTTAAAATTATAGAATTTGTATATTTCGTTTTTTAATTCATATATAAATTAACAAACAATTTTCTCAGTTATAAATTTTCTATTTCTAAATTATAGTATCCAATTTTTACTAAAGCTGTGTGAAATTCCATTTAGTCAATGTTTTGTTTATAACACTGTCAATGTTTACCTTTCTGCATGCGGCAAATTATTCTAGTGAATATGATTCCTATCGAGAAACAAATTTGTAAATTTTATTTAAACTGCATTTTGTAGTTTTTCGATTATTATAATTACTCTTTTTACTATAATATTTACAATTGTTACCGATTTGCAAGTTTTTTCAAGATTTTTTGATAATTTGCTTACAATTATAGATTTTTATTTAATATGAATCTTATTCACAGAGTACTCTTCCAAACTTTTCGAAATCTAAAAAGATATAATTGTTCTATTGTTAATAATGTTCCTTTTGTTAAAGTTTTGTGTTCAGAAGATGATAACAATGTCAGATTAACATTTAAATATAATCGTTCCGTCCCTCTTTCTCTTAAAGCTCCTAAACAAGAAAATGTTCAGACTGTCCTATCGCGTATCAAATTAATGATAAATCTGCAACGGAAAAGAGAAGAAATCCGACAGTCAGTCATAAATAGAATCTCAAATCAAGTTGCTGTTCAAGAAAAGGAAGAAGATGTTGATGTATATTTAATTAAAAATGACAATTTAGTTGATGAAAATATTTCAAATATTGAAGCTTGGACACAAGCTTCACAACTGAGAATAGGAGATATTTTATACGATATCAGATTTAATGTGCCTACAGTTCTATCGTTGACACTACCTGAACATATTTTGTCTGGTTGTAATATAAGACCTCGATTTCGCTTAGAATCTGCAAATTTGGAGGAATGTTCTTTTACATGGTATCGTTCTCAACCACGGGAAAAAATGATGGAACTTTTAAATAATTACAAACAAGAAGAATTACTCGTAGAGGAAGATATCTGTTGGTTGAAAGTTTGTGATAGGTTTATCTATACAACATCTATAGATGACGTTGGTTGTTATTTAAAAGTTATATGTACTCCTAAACAAGGTAATTTTGTAGGAAATGATTATTCTTCCCAGTCTATTGCTCCTGTAATGACAGCTCCAATTCAGTTCCCATTTGAAGAGAGACAAATACATACAAGCTCATTAACAGATGATGACAGGTAAACTGCAAAAGAATTCGAAGTGTTTCATTTATTTTTGGTAAAAATTTACTGTATGGTCACCCTTGGCGACTTTTTCAAAATTCTGCCAAAAAACTCCCCATTTTGCAAAAGCGAGATCTAAAAAAAATAAAATAAATAAAAAATAAAAATAATAATAATAATATTGAAAAATGTTGCCTGTGTGAAAAAGTGGGTTGCCAGACGATATTATTTATCGCCAATGTAGAAAAAATTGCACCAAGGGTGATTGTACGGTAAATCTGATCCATATTTTTTTGTATTAAAGGGAACATTGTAATCAAAGGAGCAAGGTTTGACTATTTTATTCCTTCATTGAGAAAATTTACAAAAAAGAGAAATAAATGAACTGCTTGTTAGTTTTAAGTATAATTTAAGACCTTTAGAACTTAGTAAATTAGAAATCTATTCAATAACACCAGTTTTAGAAATGAATCTGAATTCTATAACAACAAACTTTAGATTTTTTAAATGCATTATCT
>JAPDSC010043988.1:19225-35709 GCA_026290005.1 Latrodectus geometricus
TGATCTTTAGGTTTAGAAAGTAAAATAGAATTTTTATAAAAAATAAGAGTTCTAAATAAAACATTCATTTTGTTGCATCTAACTGATGAAATTTGAGAAAAATGAAGCTAGATGCTTAACCTTCCACAGAAGTAGAATTTGATAATTTTTATGATTCTGAAAATAGTAAAGAGTTTTGTCAAAAATAAAGTGAATTATACCTTTATTCTCCTGTTTTATACCAAATGATATGTATAATAAACCACAATAATGTTGAATACCATACTAGTTTTTATACTTCAAAGACAAATTTGAAAATAGAAATAATATAAATTAGAATTAATTATATTGTTCATTAAAAATTATCTGTAATTCACCATAATTAAAGTTTCTTGTTAACCTCAACCTATATTTGAAGATTAAATGCTTTTTGTGAATTTTTTGATTGCAAAAGAAATCATCACACTTTGTCACATTTGGCTGTCTATTGGCCTTGTGAAAAGCTTACTAAAAACTTAAAAAAAAAAAAAATAATAATAATTATAATAATGCTAAAACATTTTATATTGTATAACTGCAAATTATTCTTTTTATGTTTAGAATTTTCAATTGGTTTTGTATGCTAAATTTATTGTAAAATATCTGGTTTTTAATATAATTATCATTTAATACTTATGCTTATTTATTTAATTAAATTTTAGTTTAGTAGACTTCCTGACTTGCCAACTGTGTAATACCTTTGACACTTCTATGGAGATCATTTGTTTGTTTGTTCTAGGTTTGATGTATCAGCAGTTAACTTTACTAAAAAAAATTTATTTTTGTCAATTTAACTACTAAAATTTAATTTTGTCTTTCTGAACTTTGTTGGGCTGCCCCTATGGAGTCTAATTCAAGCATCAAACTAATGGCAGTCATACCAAGATCTAGCATAGAATAAAAGTAAATTTAATTAAAGTTTTCATTTGGCATTATATTAGAGAAGGGGTAATGTAACTTACTTTCTTAGAATCAGAATATATAGGTTGATCTTATTTTTTAACTAAATATTCAATTAAATATTTATGATAGTTTCCAATTTTTGTGTTAAGCACTGCACTGCTATCTCGCCAACCTAAATTGTTGCTTTGTGTTATATCCAGTTTTCAAAATCCTGATTGTACTCAAATTTAAACTTAGAATATCATAATCACTTGCTATTTTCTGCTTACTGCAGAAATATTTTAAAACCAATGATTGGAAACAAATTTAACGAAAATTATATATTACAAAACCAATATACAGTTTTTATAATTAAATAACTATAAAAATCAATACTACTATTCTTTTATTCAGCCATTAAAATATTCATAATCAATTTTTATGATTATTTTCTTTCAATTAAATGAAAGAATGCCAAAATTTTACAATTAAACCATTTTTAACAATACCAACAACTGCACTATGAATCCTAATCAATAACAAATTGAATACATTTTTAGGAAAATTTGGATTTTAATTAACTGATCAAAGGCACTCACCTTAAGAAACATGAGTATAAACAAATTTAGCATAAGAGATAACCAACAGTAAAGATAAATTAATAACATAAATTTTTATGAAAACCTGGGTTTCTAGTTAACAAGACTTACTATTCACTATAACCTAAATATATGTTAAATATTTGTAAATATACTTAATAAATTATATGAATGATATTGCCGATAATAGCTATTTTAATTAAATAACACATAAAATAAAAGTACTTACACACTTGGAGAAGAGTTAAAAAGCTGAAAAAGAATTCCAAATTGTGTTTATCAAAGTCAATATTTTTCACTATTTACAATTAATATCTCTCAATTTGATACATTTTCAGAACAAAATATAACTAAATTTCAATTTGATAATCTATCAAAACAAAATATATTTCAAACTCTTAAATTTCACTCTTTAATAAGAAACAAAACATTTCAAAAGCTTCTAGGGTTTTTAAAATTCCAGACAAATTTCACTCATGCATACATCAAGTTCATCATAAAAATTAATTTTGGCATTGTAATCTACAGGTTTGGCATCCATACTGACTCAGGATTTAGCCAAGTTTTTATGTATCAATTTTAATCTTATTAATTATGTTACCATTTAAAATTATATTTATAAGCATATTTAATATAAATATGCCATTTTTGTATAATATGTATCATTAAAGTAAATAAGAACATTATGTTTTAAGAAATTTAGCCTGAATGTCAGCAATATAATTATTACTCTGACTTTTGATTCAATAGCTTGTGAATGCAACTACCACATCAAATTTAGATGTATGAAGTTATTCAGAATTCATTTTAAACCTCGGATCTTGGTCTAATTTGCACTTATGTGCAAAAAAGTGACATAAGCAACATTTAACAAATATATTTTATTTATTTTGTATTAAAATTAGCTAATGTCATCATCAATTGTGAGCTAAAAAACTGGTAACTTTTGTATGTCAAATCAATATGTTATAAAGCTCTTTTTCTGAATATATTTATTTTATTTTATAATATTTTGTTATTTGATATGAAGTATGGTATTTCTTGGTTATTATGTTATTCCTGTTTGAAATAAAAGTATTGAATAAAAAGTGTTTGTTCACTTTAAGTTTTTTCTTTTTTTTTTTAAGTAAGAATTTTTGACTGTGGAATAAGATATCTAAGAAAATTGTTTATTTATTTAATTTATTATTTCATAATTATCAATTTTTCCTATCACTCAAGGGAGAAAAATACTGTAATAAAACATGAAAAATGATATGCAATTTAACTGTAACTAAATAATCATACTTATTTATGTTTCTAATTATTATTCATAATACTGAATTTAAAACGTGTGAACTAAAAAATTATGTTTGAAGTAGACAGTGTAATTCAGCAATACTGAATTTTATTTCCTTTCAATTACTTGATTCATTTTTTTTTTATAAATTTTAAAATGATATAAATAAATTTATAAAAGTTAATTTGGATATAATAATTTATATTTGAATTAATGTTTTTCTATTTCTATATTTGATACTTTGGACTGATTGCTAGATTTTCTATTTTTATTATTTAAATTTTGATTCCACAAAAAGTTTGAATTCCTTTATCATGTGCTAGCCTTTATTCCACATTCTGTTAAACTTCAAGAAGTGGCAAGGTTATTGGTTTGATACTATTATGAAAAATGTTTTCCTGAAGTAAAAAAAAAATTATATTTTTTATTCATTTCTTTAAATTTATTTTTAATATTGTTAAAAAAGCAAATTTATTTCATACACTTTTCATTAATTTTGACGTATGGTTTTAATTTTTTGAGTAAAGAGTTGTAGCTGATAATATAAATGTTTTGAATAGGATATTAAAAATTAACTCAATGACAGAGACTTAAAGTGTTTATAATGGTACCTTTCATCAAATATCTTGTACTGTTGAATCATTCTCATATCTATACTGATACTATCCTCTTAATACTGAAAAGCCAATATAAAAGTTTCAATTTTGTTATTGTCGACATTTTAATTCTGATTTAAATGAAATCAAACAAGATTAATATTTTCATCTATCAAATATCTGCATCCCAGTTTTATGTTTCCCTATAAGAAAGTATGTAATTACTCTTCCAAATGTTGTACTTAGTAGTATTTGACTTTGATACTTGGCAATCCCATTTTATATTCAAAAGAAAATTTTTTATTTTTTTTCAAGAATTATAAAATGTTTTTTTCAGCAATTCTCCTAGTAAAAAAAATTTTGTATTTGTAAAAAATGGTTATATACATATTTTATATATAAATATTTAAAGCATAGGTTTCATGCCCTTTTCAGTATAAGATGTGTATCATACAATACTTTGGCAAATTCATATGTTGAAAAGAGGAAATTTCCTTATTGCTCTGATAAAGGAAGAGATTATTATTATCGAAAGCAGTTGCTGTTTAGAGAAATAATAGGTATGTGTGATATTTTAATTTTATTTTCCTCTTAAAAATTTGAAATTTTATCATTTCTATATTTAAATATGTTATAAGGTTAAATATAAAATGTTTCTTAAAATTTTAGGATACAATAGTGATATTCTTTGTCTTCAAGAAATTGAAGAAAGAGTCTTTAATTGTGATTTTATGCCTATCCTAAGAGAAGCTGGTCTTGAAGGATTTTATAAAAAAAAAGGAGGACGACGTAATGAAGGATTAGCAACTTTTTTTCGATCAAACAAATTCAAGTAAAGAACATTTTTTATGTTACTTTAAATTTTGAGATGTTCCAAAAAGTGTCTGTTTAAAATCAAATTTACTGTTTATTTTTGATTTTAGACATACTAACTGTATCAATTGAGAAAAAAAAAGATAAGGACTAAAACTGAAATTTTGAGCAACAGCATATTAAAAATATTAGTTTTGAAATATTGGATTATTTATTTCATTATCAAGTTAATACAATGCAGTAATAAATTTATTTAAAAATAATTATATTTTTGAAAAATAAAGTGTGTTTAATCAAAAATTTTTTAGATGTTTAAATTCTTTTTCAATTCACTACTCCACCAAGAATGATGTTTTATTTCAAGAATCTGATATAATACAATTAAATCTATTAAAAGATGATTAGAAACACCAGTTTACCTTTTTTATTTTCCTTGTGCTATGCCAAATACTTCATGATTTTTGTCAAAGTATGGTGTAAGTACAAGTTTAAAATTAGTTTCATTAAAAAAATAATTTGAAGCTTATGAGAATCTGTCAGATATGAGATCTAGATGATACCAATCTAGCATGATATATAGAAAATCACTTATTCAGTAATACCAATTGTGATACATAATTTGTGATGATAATATTTTTGCAAATTATAACCAATGAAATGAGTATTGACAAACAATCATATTATATAATTTGTGTGTAACATTTTTTAAGAACAGGTTAATATTATTTGGAACCTTAGATTTGCTCCAAAGCTCTATACTGATATTTTAGAAGTTAGTTTTTATACACAGTTATTACATTGTCAGATTTGAAAAATGCTTATGAAAAAACAAATGAGAGAAGAAAAAGTTATATATATATATATAAAGCTCATTTAATTTTTTTTTTCCAAAATGTATGATATAGACAAGAAAAAAAAATTCTTGAAAAATTTGGTGGATCTTTTTTGAAAGATAATTGTCATTGGTATGTTTTTTGGAATAAAATTTATTTCCTATATAGTTTGCTGTGATGTGTGACTTTGATAATGATGTGAGCTGTTTTTAAATATTTTTAGAATGGCTGGCATCAGTTGTATTAATGGACATAGGACTATTTTTAGTATTTTGTAAATGTGTTTGGTGAACATTTATGTGGAATAAGATTAACAATCTAGAGAAAGTACAAAAATGAGTTTATTAACAAATGTTATTCTTCTATGCATACTATCCATAAATGTTGATTAGAAACTTATGAATTATTTTGTTGGAATTATGTAACTTTTTAATTTGTTATATTAAATCTTGATAAGGGATTTATGATCATCACAAATCACATTTAGTAATTTACTCAAATTCTTTTTCTCTAATGAAAAGCTGTACATTTTTGCAATTTAAAAATATAGTAATATTGCATAAAAAGTACAATACTAAATGCAACAAATGTATTATAATAGACTATCTAAATCACTGTATTAGAACGGATAAATATGTACAAATCAAGACAACTTTTCTTAGTATGAGGCAATTTTTTTAAAATTAAAATGATTAAACTTTTGTTATATTTTTTAATAGCAATTTTAAATGATAATTTGAGAGTTGAGATTCTGGTTTTAGAATGATCAATACCTTAGAAGATCAGAATTCTTCAGAAATAATCCAAGTGAATTTTGTTTTCCATATTTTTGAGAGTATATTTGTTTGTTGATCATCTATTTAAATAATGTTTTTCATAGTTACCAAGTTTTCTAGTTTTCCTAATTTCATCTGATTTTTCTAGCATCCTTAGATTTATTTTTTAACACTTATTAATAATATTATTTTAGTTTATGAATGAAAAATAATCTTTTTTATTATAAAGAGGGATGGAATTTTAAAAATCATTACTCTATAACCTTTTCCTTACAAATTTTTAATTTCAGCAAACCCAATGGTAGTAGTGCATTGCTTTTATATTGCATTTATTATTATACTTATTTTAGGTACATTAGTCAAAATAAACAATACAAGTGTATTCTATGTTTATAAAATGCATTGAATAGCTTAAATCAGATAATTTATCAGATCTAAGCAAACAAAATAAAGAACATTATATTTATCTGAAAATTTATTTAATTGGGATAAAATGAAATGTGATTTGTAACAAATTTAAATGTTTTATTTATTTGATAAAAATTTCAATTTTCTTTAATATTATAAAACTTACTGTCTGCTACTGGAAAAATTTAGTTTTTTCTCTCTCATTCATTATATAATTCCTAAATAGTAATTATTATATAATTACTAAATAGGAAATAATTCTTCAATAAAATTATTTTCGAAATTAATAATTATCAAATTTTTACTATGGGACTGCAAACATTTTAATAGTTATATTTATTCAATATGACTAAATTTAATAGCATGAAATTTATTATTAATGTAGAAGAAATATAAATTTTAGTATGTAAAATGAATTAATTAAAAAAAAATAAACTATTTTAAGAAAGTATTTGGTTGAATGCAAAATTTATGTAGTTATTCATTGATTCTCTATTAAACACTTTCAAAAAGAATTTAAAATATTTCTCTCATATTTTTTTCAGTTATTAATAAGAGCACAGTTGTTTAATGTTCCTATTTTAAAGTTTGCTAGAAATTTAAATGATTTTATTTTCTTAGAATTTCAGTTTTTGTAATTTTTATGTGTAAATTTAAATAGTTTATGTAAACAATATTAGATTAAAAAAATTAACAATTAAGCTACATTTATAGTTATATTTTCACTTTTCTTTGATTTACATAAAATTTAATTGCAAATTTAAAAGTTGTCAATTGTTTAAGTTGACATACTTAAATCATAAAAATAAATTAATTCAAGAAATACACAAAAATAAATTATTTTAATAACAAAAAATTTTGACAGTTACAAGAATAGCTTTATTTTATACTCTTTTCTTTAAATAATTTCATGTGCTTGTGATGTTATTAATAAATTGATATAATTTTCTTTAAAAGTTGTAAATTTTATTTTTATAAATGTTATTGTATCTTATCATAATATTCTTGGTTTCTTGTTTACAAATAAGCATATGTATATATATATTTATATTCTAATTTAGACTTGTGCAAAATTATGGAGTGTTGCTAAATGAAATTATATATGAAGATATTTACAAAGATTTGAGGACCAAAATTGGTGCAAGCAATAAAGATGTAGGTTTATTACTGAAGCAAGATTCAGCATTGCAGGTAAAATAATATGTATTCAGTTACAAAATGTTTTTAGAATGATTATTAATTGTATCAACTGATACTAGTAAATCATATTTCAATAACATTTTTAAAAAATTATTTTCAACTGTTTTTTTCTCATTAGAGAGTGCATTTTCAGCTTGGGGCATCAATTTGGAGGTTTTCATAATTAATTGAAATTTATCAGAAAAATGAATTATTGATCAAGAAATGTATAGTAAAATTATTTACCTGCTTTGTGATTTCATTTGTTACATTTATTAAATTATTTTGAAACTGATAATTATTTCATTACTATTTAGAATGAATTATTATTTAGAAGTAGAAGTTCTATCGTTGCATCCTAAGGGGGAATTTCCATGAAATTACAGTTCAAGTTTATTATCATCATACAATTTAAGTATGACCGTGATTATGACTAGTATTACAATCATCATTGTAAATCTATATTTTTCTCTTGAACTGATAAAGTTACAGAAGCATTCTGCTATTATCAGTGAAATTGAGAAGGAAAAATTTCAGATTTCATTTTTGAATTTTGATTAAAAGTAACATTGTTCTCACTAAATTAATAAACCTGATTTTAATATTACTGTTAGAAGTAAATAACATTTATAATGGATGCTGAAAAAAAGATATCATTGGATATTTGCCTAATGAATGATGCAGTGTCCAGATTTTGTTTTTTGTGCCCAAGAAAAATAAATTACAGCAGCAATGGAAAAAAATAATTATCAGAACATTAATATGTATTTATATTTAAAAAATTGAGCTCAAAGCACTCACATTTTCCCCTGAGCATGCCAATTAATTGCTAAAATTTTTGTGTGCAATTGAGCTACTAATTACAAAGTAATTATTACTGCATTCTTGAGTGAAAATATTCTTTTACTTTAATTTCAAAATTTATGTACTTTACATGGAAATTAACTTAATAAAGTAGCTTTACCCAGACTAAAGAGAGCAAAAATTTGTGTAATTTTTGTAAAATTTGTAAAAAATTTGCCCACTAAAGTTATGCCCACACATTACTTTAACTTCTGAATGATATCTTTTAAAGTCATAAAAGTGGTGTTTCGGTACAATAAAATAGCCATATATTACTAAATAAAGACAAATTAACATTAGAAAACTAAAGAGTTGACACACATTTCTATCTGAAAAACCGAATGAGATAGGGAAAAAAGTGATTTTAAAAGTTATTGAGTATCATCAATTTAGTATGAAAATATATTTATATTAATGCAAAGAAGGGGTTGGTTAAAATGAACATTTGCTTTCTCTTATTTCCTACACTGTGATGTGAGAAAATGATATAACAAAAGAGAAAATTAATTATAACAATATACTGTTATTTAGGGCAGTCAAATTTCTCACCTTTAGCTGCAGTACATATCTGGATTCTAATTAAAATGCCATGTTGTATACATTTCAGCATAGATTGCTTTTTGTACAAGTATCTGTAATGCATCTTTAAATGTCCTGCAAAGTTTATTTAGATGTCACTCACACCTGCTGTTATCAGTATTTTCTTATAAGTGAAAGTATTGGATTCAGACAAATGTCTTTTGAATCCAGGTGAGTGTGGAAGCCAATCTTTGGCACTGCCATACCCAATTGGTTTCCAAATTCCTTGACAAAGTACAACTTCACTTTAGATGCCTTGTGAGTAGCAATGCTGTAATGTTGCCATTTTTTTATATAGAATTTTAAGATTAAACAGTGGCAGGTTCTCCACAAAAAACAGGTATTACATTCTGTAACAATTTTAAACATTGTTCTTTTGTTAATGTGCCATCCTAAAATATTGGACTGATTTGTTTATTATCATCAATTGCACAACAAATGTTAACAGTAAACTCCAATGGATACCAAATATCAATAAAGTATTAGGGATTTTTTAATTCCCAGCAGTTCAAGCTTTATTTATTGTACAATCCATTCCATCAAAAGTATTAATCAACTGTTCCCCCTGTATCTGCCAAAAAAGCTAGACCATGCATAGCACTGTTTAACATCCCTCTTCAGTAAATGCTGTTGAGACATTGGTTGGTAGGAATGACTAATTCAAATAATTAACTTAAGATTTTTCAAATTTCACTTTTAGAGAGACCACAATGTTACTGTTCTCTTTTGTAACACATTTTAGAAGTTGATGGCATTTGCTAATACCTCATCCTTTGAAATTGCCATCCTACCTCAGCTGGTTACTTAAATCTAGCTCAACTAGTCATATGGCTTATCTCCCTTAAACATTTTACAACAATTAGAATGGTTTTATGAGACAAATGCTGGCTTCCTGGGAAACCTTGCTGCTGATTGTAAAACTGTCTCACTATACTCAGCTTTGGAAAATCACTTAGACCATAAGCATCAAAATGTTATTATTTCAAAAAGATGTCTCCTTTATAGCTGTTTCAGGTGAACAGGTATAACATTCTCCTTATATGTATTCGTATATAGTAAATTCAAAGACCAAATGGAAGTTGAATTGAAATGATACTGTATTATTTTATGTACATATTATTTTTTAGACTGTATGTAGGTTATTATATAATCTATGTATTGCTTAGTCCATTTATAATTACATTCAGTTCAAGGATGCAGCCCTTGGAGTTGAAACCATGATCCTTTTCATTGGGAATAACTAGCCATACCACTTTGGCCCATAGCCACATTGTGTTTTACCTAAAAGATAATTATTTCTCCTTCTTTTCAAACTTTATGATTCCCCATGTTGAAAATCACATGCAGGTTTTCTTCTTTTTCTTCTTAGCTTGTCAGGATGTGGCACCTCTGCATTGTTGCATTTTGTACTATGCTCCAAGCCCAATTTTTTCCTAGTTCCATTGTCTTGGGTCACCTACTTTGTTTATAAAGTCTGATAGGCCCTCAATGGAGTTTAGGTGTAACTCTTTAGGATATGGATTACATAGAGTAGTGAATCTTGTAAGGGCAAGAGCATCACACTCATATAGGATATGATGAGCTGATTCTACCCCTGCATGGCATTTCCTACAAATTGGTTCCTGTTTAAAAAGTCCCATTGTATGAAGGTGTTTTCTGAAATGATAGTGCCCAGTAATGAAGCCTACAATTGCTTGAGTCTTCAATCTTGGGAGTCTAAGAATTTCAGATGCAATTTTTTCAGATGAGTTGAAAATCACACTTTTTGCATGTTTCGGTCCAGGAGAATCATGCCAAACTTTGTTCATCTCCTGTTTTTCCCATTTTTGAATGGCCTTCCTTGTAGTCTTCATGTTGATCCCACAAAAGAGTTCCATTCCTATTGGATTGAAAGAGGATTCCTGTTTTGAAAGTTCATCAGCTCTTTCATTACTTTCTATTCCTATATGCCCTGGCACCCAAATAAGAATAATTTTATTCCCATTTGCCAGTTCCTTAAGGAGATTTTTGCATTCCATTACAATTTTTGATTTGACTTGGAATGAGTAGAGAGCCATCAATGCAGCTTGACTGTCGCTGAAAATAAGAATACGCTTACCTTGGTAGCCCTTCTTTAAATTTATCTGCAGACAGTTGGCGATAGCAAGAACCTCCGCCTGACAGACAATGGCATGTTCTCCAAGCCCTTTATAAAGGCTGAATCTTGGTGCCATGCCATTGACCTCCAGTCCTAAAAGGTTGTCTTTTTTTGATCCATCAGTAAACCAGATAAGATCATTTCTTTTTATTTCAATTGTGCTGTTTTTCCATTCTTCTCTGGTAGGAAAAACTACCTTGAATGGTTTTTCAAACACGTATGTTCTTTCCATGCTGTCTGAAGGCATTTGGAGAGTTGGGTGGTTGATTTTTTTGGTAATAGTAGTATGACTTCCAGAAGAGGGCTTATCACACCACTGATTTTGCAATTTCATTCTGTATGCAGTTATTCTGGGAGCGCTGCATATGAAGATATCTAGTGGAGTCAGGTCCAGAATTGCTTCTAGTGCTCTGGTAGGTGCTGTGGACATCACACCTGTGATACACAAGCAGGCTAGTCTTTGCAGACTTCCTAGCTTGTCCTTCACAGTTTTCTGTTCCACCTTACAACATCATATCACAGATGCATACGTAAAAGTAGGCCTGACAATTGCTGCGTACATCCAAAACATCATTTTTGGCTGTAGACCCCAGTTTTTACCAAGCATGCATCTGCATGTCATAATGCATTTTTTTGCCTGATTGATTTTGTAGTCAACATGTTTATTCCAGGTGAGTTTTTGGTCTAGAATTAAGCCAATAAATTTTACCTCAGAAGCAACGTTGATTTCAACCTCAAAAAGTTTTGGGATAAGGAATCCCTCCCTTTTTATTTTTCTTGTGAATGGTATAAGGTTGGTCTTCTGTGGATTTATGTCCAGATTCCTTTCCTTACACCATTTGTCTACATAACTTAGAGCATTTTGCATTAGTTGACAAGTTATGTGAAAGTCTTTACCAAGGATGAGTATGACAATATCATCGGCATACCCCTGCGTATAGTAACCTATAGAATTAAGATGTTTTAATAGGCTATTTACAACCAGATTCCAAAGTAATGGTGATAATACACCTCCTTGTGGACAGCCTCTGGTTGTCTTCTTTTCAATTGTCTCATTGAAGATTTTTATTTGTATAGCTCTATCCGAAAGCAGGGTCCTAGTCCATGAACAAATCGCATGGTCAATCCCTGTATCCCTTAAGGCATTAAGGATGGATAGATGAGAGGTGTTATCAAATGCACCTTGGATATCTAGGAAAGTGGCTAAGGCAATTTCCTTTCTCTCCAGGGAGTCTTCAATCTTAGATACAAGCTTGTGTAATGCTGTCTCTGTAGATTTGCCAGGTTGGTAGGCAAACTGTAGATTATGCAAGGGACTATTATTACCCAGGTAGTCTCTGATATACCTATCAATGATTTTCTCCATAATTTTGAGAAAGAATGAAGATAAGCTTATTGGCCTAAAAGAATTATCCTGGTTATAGTTTTTTCCAGGTTTAGGAATGAAAACAATCCTAGTCTTTTGCCATAGCTTTGGAATACATCCCAGTGCTAAGCTAGCTCTGTATATTCTAGTTAGCACTGGGATAATAAGATCCCCTGCCTTTTGGATCATTATAGGCATGATTCCGTCAGGTCCAGGACTCTTGAGAGGTTTGAAGGTGGAAATAGCCCACCTGACTTTATCATGATTGATAATGCTCTTAGCATAGGTTCATTGATTTCTTTGAATTCTTTTTACAGAACCAATGAAATGCTACCCTTCGTTGCTATCAATTTCAATTGCTCCGGGAAAGTTAGTTTTGGCCATAACTTCCATTACTTCTTTTCTGGTACTAGCAAATTTGCCATCCTCATCCTTTAAGGTTCCAACCATTATAGGTTCATCCCTTCTAATGATTCTTTGGAGTCTAGATCCTTCAGAGATTGAATTCACCTCTTCACAGAACTTTCTCCAGGATTCTTGTTTGCTTTTCCTAACATTTTTGTTATAGTTAGTGAGTGCTCTCTTGTAGTTGTTCCATTCACCATGTTTCTTTGCTTTGTTAAAAAGTTTTCTAACATTTTCCCTTTCAGTTTCCAAAGAGTTATTCCACCAAGGACACTGTGGCTTTGCTCTTTTGGTACGCATTGGGCAATTTTTATTGTATGAGCCTAGAATTTCACTCTGCAGAGTTTCTGCTGTGACTTCTAGATCATAATTGTCTCTAATATAATTTCCCCCCAAGTTAGCCCCATGATATCCTTTTTAAAATTCTTCCAATTGGTTCTCATGGGGTCCCTTAAGCGGCGGTCAATATTTATACTGGAGTTTATTTTGAAGTGGATGTTTAGATGATTTGAACCTGATGGTCTCCCATCAACTTTCCATTTCGTGATATTTTTACTAATAGCCGGTGTTGCTAAAGTAATGTCGATTACTTAAGATCGATTTGAAGTTATAAAAGTTGGATCATTGCCTTTGTTTAAAATATCCAAACCCTAGTTAAGAATAAATTCCAAAAGACACTCACCTCTTTCGTTCGTGTCTGTGCTGCCCCAGACGATATGATGAGAGTTGCAGTCTAGCCCAAGGACTGCCTGCAATTTGTGTTCTGCACAAAACTGCAAGAGTTTGTGCAGTGTTGGATCAGGTGGAACCTTCTCTTCATAGGATAAGTAGACAGAGCCAAAAACAATTTCTCTATCTTTTCCCTCTATGTTGAGTCTGACTTTCACTGCTGTTAGGTTCCTATGAATAAACTCGGTTAGAGGTAAAACCTCAATATCTTTATCTATAAGGATGCAGGCTCTAGCTTCACTGTTAAGATCATAAATGAGCTTACCTTTTGTTCTTTTAAGGCCATTGACTTTACCCCTGACAAGCCAGGGTTCTTGAATCAGGGCCAGGTGAAAATCCTCACCAAGAAAATTCTTAGCAAGGTTTGTGGTGCCACTTCTACTATGGTGGATGTTGGCTTGAAGAACCTTCACCCCCATCAGTTTTTGAAGGTTTGTCAAGGACTTTGGCTTGAACTTGGTGAAGTCCAATATAAAAAATTATTCCCTTCTCCCAAGTGTAGCCACATCCATTTCAGGCACGCTAAGGACGATGGTCTGTCCTGATGGTTCATTCTTCCGATGGAGTATATTCCAGTCGGTAGAGGTAAGCCCACCATTTTGCGTCTCGATCTTTCTCAAGAGCTCTTTGGTCTCCAGTTTGCTGCAGACTTTTGGCAGTTTAGCAATGATTTTAGTGGTTCTGACAAGTTTCCTTGCCTCATCCACCAAAAGAGTTTGCTCCTGCCAGGGGTTTATTTCATTGACAGTCTGTTCCAGCCACTTAGAGCTCTCCAGATCCGAACAATTGATAATAAATGCCCCATTATCTAGTCTGCAAGAAAGAAAAGTGGGGACGAAGCCCTTATCATTTCTTGTGGTTTTGTTGGTTATCAACAACTCCCGGTCTGAAGCCTGTTCATCTGATAACCTCTTTGAAGGATGTCCCTCAAGAATCACCGCCATTTTGACCGCCATCAAACCATATCCAAGGATGATACAAGACACTGCCAAAAAAGAACCTGAAGGTACTACCTATAAAGGTAGTACCTTCAGGTTCTTTTTTGGCAGTGTCTTGTATCATCCTTGGATATGGTCTTTTCTCGCCTTGTTGTTTTTGCTTTGGTTTTTCTACCCAAATACCCTCAGCAATTTTTTTCTCTTTCATGAGTTTCTTTCTTTGTGCTCCAGAAAGTGTTTTTTTGAGTTTAATCCCCTCCATGGAGGCAGTCATGCTACTAATGGCTTCCTGCCCCTCTTGGGATGTTGATGGTGTAGAGGTCATTTCTACCTCTTTTGAAGAAGGGTCTATTTCTACCCCTTCAGTTGGTTTTCCCTTAGCATCCATTTCTTCTACAGAATGGCCTACTTCGGGTTTTTTACCTGCAGAAGCAGTAATATGAGTTAAGTTTTTGTCTTTGTCAGTCATAAATTAACTCAAATGAAAAGCTCAGGAACAGAAAAGTTTCACCCAGTATTGCCTGAGATGCTGGGTAAGGCAAAATACTCTAGAGGTTCTCCAGTCGCACTAGAGACTCCGTTAAGACACTATAACCACAGTGCCATTCACCCAAGGCACAGGTGCCATAACACCTGGGTTACGGGAGTTGGTTCTCGACCTCCTATTTGTTATTCAGAGGTTATCGTGTCATCGCTACAGGATTTTTGGCTATCCACCACCTGCCGACGCGCTGGGTAGCCAATCAAGCCGCGGGTATGCAGGTTTTAACCATTTTATTCTTTGCATTATTATCCACAAGATATCATTTTATACTTAAGTAAAGATGATCTACAACTTTGGAATTAAACTGGGAAAACATATTTACATTTTAAAGATAATAATACTAACTTTGCAGTTTTCTTCCAAGAGGTACCCTAGATAGTTTTATTCAATAATGAATGGGATTTTTTTTTTTTTTGCTATATTTTGTCTTTTATGAATATAGCACCAACTGTTTTAGAGTTGAGTAGGTGGCAATGGACTTTAGTAGGCATACTGTCTATTATGGTTCATGGTGTCACTAAAAAAATTGAGGAAATCTTTGAGTGAATGAAATCATATTTTTTCATTAAATATTTAAGCTTAAAACTTAATATTTAAGCTCTAAAGTTTAAATATTTAATAATAAATGATATAGTTGAAGTTTTTGATTATAAGTAAAACAAATTTATTACTGCAGAATTTGGTTCTAAAAGTGTATTTATCTACTGCAAAAAGTGTGTGTTAAAATAAAAGAGCATTAAATGAAATTGGATTTAGAACTTGTAAAATAAGGAGCTGTTAATTCAATATCCCAATCCTATGTTAATTAAAAAATTTTGAAAAGTTCTTTGTGAAAATGTATGTACATTTTGGTAGTAAATGGAGCGTTTGAAATAGATGAAAATATTGTTCATGAATTGTGCAGTTCTGGGAAATTTTTCTTAAGGTTTTTTTTTTATTAAATGATGTAAAGGTTTCCCTGAGATGTAATTATAATATCAATAAATCTCTTAAAAAAATTTTTTTTTAACTTCAAATAATAGCTGCACTTAATTCTAGAAATTTTTGAATTTTGAAGCAAGTTTAATTTATTTAGAAAAATTGAAAATAGATTTTTACAGGTGCTTTTGTGTGTGAAAGATTGCACTTGTTATGTATTGATAGTTTATTGTGTAACTTTTTTACCCCTTGTAAAAAGTGAAATATAGTTAGGTAATATGTATTCAATGGAATAGAAAAAAATTCTCTGTAATTTAGGGGAAAATGGTCGTTTAATATTTGGACAACTTGAAGAAAAACTTGTACATAGGTATTTTACAATGAAATTTCTTCAAAGTGAAAAATCTGTTCTACATGTAATACACATTTGAATAATATAATTTTATTCAAGTTTTCTTTTATATGTATACATAAAACCCAATATTTTGTTATCATTATTTTATTCATCAAAATCTCTAAAGCCTGTCTCTAAAAGATTTTATAAGGCTACATGGGTGTAAATTTATATATGTTAATACCTGTGTTTATAAAATGCTATATATATATATATATATATATATATATATATATATATATATATAT
>JAPDSC010043988.1:35719-48773 GCA_026290005.1 Latrodectus geometricus
ATATATATATATATATATATATATATATATATATATATATATATATAGATTTAAGGAGGGAAAAACTATTCCTTGATAAAATTACATGTATCTCGTTGAACAGCTTAGCAGAAAATAACTATATATTTGATGTGAATCTGGAGAATTATTAGTCAATTTGAAGAAGTCAGAAGGTATGCAAAAAATGAAATGATAAATGAAATAAATAAAATTATATAATGAAAATAAAATGGTCAGAAATAATTTTAATTGATAACGTGTTGTGTTTTAAATAATTCAAAGTAGTGCTCTAAAATATAAATGTTTATCCTTTATTGAAATTTGTTACGAATGTGTATTTTTAGGATCTTTAATAGAAGATTCTTTTCAATATTATGGATAGTTATTTTACTGATGAAGGGATTATTTTTAATGTGAAAAATTGTGAAAAAGAGATTAAGTATTATTTGCAAAGTTAAACTTAAAAAATGTAGATGTCATAGTTGAAAAATAACTTTTTGTGCTTTCTAGAAAAGAAAATTAGTATTTTACTTTACCTGAAAAAACTGAAGTTGTTTTAAAATCAAATTATTTTTGACATCACAATACATTAATAAATTTAGAGATAAATAAAATTAGCTGTGAACTATGAAACACTAGGGAAAAAATAATCAAAATGTAGTATAATGTTAAAAAAAATATGAATGTGTAAATTAAGCTAATTTTTTCAAAGAAAAATTACAATACTTTTTTTTTTTTAAATTACTATTAGTTTTCAATAACTTATCATATTGTAAAACTATATTAAACAATCAATAAATATTTTAACTTGAAATTTTCAGTCTTGACAATATTTAAAGCGACCCACTGTACATATATTTAATGGATAGAATCTTCATCTTCAAATTTTTGTTCCTACTCTAATTAGTCATCATAATTAGTTACACTGAAACATTAATGGCTTCTAGTAGAATTTGTTTTGAATAGTTTACAATGTAAATGTGTTAATACCAAATAATTCAATCTTTTTATTATTAATTTGATTGTTTTGCTGTTAAATTTTTATGTTTTAATAATTTTGAATTCAGTTTTCCAAATAGCCATAGTTGTTAATGAATTAGTATTATGCCTTTCTGAATTCAAATGATTTTGATATTTTATATCAACTTTTCAGTAAATACTTAGAAATTTTTCTTCTTTATCATCTTATTTAGCAGTATTTGCTCTTTTCTTTTAGAAAATTAACAAAGAAATTTAAACACTTAAAGAACTTTTATAGATTTAAAATATTTTTGAAACTAATTGCATATTGATATTTTATTATTAAAGCACTCATTGAGACTTGACAAGGTGATGGTGTTATGATACTGTATATCCATAATAACTAATAGCAGTGCAGAATTTAGTTCATAATTTAAGTGAATCAAAATCTTTTTTAAATCTAATTATTTATATTTTGTTTCAAAAAATAAAAACTAAGATTTTTGAAACTATTGGATGAGAAATAAATATATTATTAATATAAGATTTTATCTCATGACTTAAAACATCATTCTATACTATATATTCTATACTATATATAATTATAATACTTAATATAAAAAATATTTATATTAAGTATTATATTAAATAATACTTGTATTAAGTATTATATTAAATAATACTTAATATAAATATTTTTTTCTGATTTTTATATTTAAAATATAATTTATACATTTGATGAAAAATGACTACAGTTAAGAATATATAATTGAATCATTTCATTCCTTTCTCACAATAAGTATCACCATAAAGTAGCATATCATTTTTTAAATTTAGGAATTTGCAATTTTACTATATATTTACATATATTTTATAGACCTTTGTAGAATGTGTACAAGGTTAAATTTAAATAAATTTTCAATTGTTTATAAAATATGAAGTGTTTAATCTTAAGTAACAAATTAGTTATTACATCCTAATATATTATTTCATTAATGAATTGATGTTAGTTAAAATAATAAACTAGGTAATATTTAAACACTATATTTGGTGGTTAGTTTTTATAAACTACTCCAAAGAAAAGAAATTTTAAAATTCTATTTAAATTAATTGTAGTTTATATTACAATTTTAGTTTAGATGTATGTTACCAAATCTCATTGACTTGTTTATTATAAGTTTGAGAATATCTTTGTTTTTCATGAAAACTTAATTATTTACAGCTTAAGCGTTTTCATAATAATTGATCACATCCAGTCGTTTACTTAATGTATTATATTTTTATTACATTTAATAATCTCAATTATCATAAAATGGTAATACAAAGGTTAATGTTTAATTTATGTAAACTATCATTATATATCCTGGATTTTTATTTAAATAAGATATTACATAATTAAAAGTTTTTTTTATTATCTAAGTTCATTTATTTAATAAATAAGATACATTTAACAGGTTTTGTTTTTGGAGCATGCAAAAAATCCTGATCGGAAACTTATCGTTGCAAATACCCACTTGTATTCTAATAAAGATAATCCAGAAGTTAGACTTATTCAAGCTGCAGTCTGTACAAATTATGTTGAATACATCATCCAATCTCAAGTGAGTATTTTTCTCAATCAGTCTCAAACTTCATTGAAGACTATATGTCTTTACTGTCAGAATAGTCTTATTGTTTTAAAATATATTAAATTTTGAGGAATTAATTTAGCATTATTTTTAATTAATTATATTTTAAAAAGTTTAACTTACTGTAAAGGAATCTAAAATTCCAATCAAATATACAAAACTGTTACTTCATTGCTTTTTTTTAATTTGTAATTTTTTAAAATTTATTATTAAAAATGCACATTACATAGGTAACAAATATTAGTCTAAACAGTTTATCCAAATAATTTTAATATGTTATAATTCTATGCTATTTTATGCTATATTTTAATATCAGTAGTCTCTTAGTTTTATACAGCATCATTTTTAAAACAGTTTATAGTGCCCATTTGAAGGGTAATAGAGCTCAAGTTTGGAATACTAGTTGAAATAAATCATTAAAATTTAAAAATGGGATAAAGTAAAGATTTTGAAGAATCATCTGTGGACATATTCTTAATTATTTAAATTTATGAAGTAAAAAGATTATCTTATGATTTTCTTTAAATCTTATGATTTAGTTTGTTAGTTTATTTGATTGAGCTAAGGAGCAAATTATCCTCAAGACACCATGGTTTTACTGATATAATTAGTAATTTAGATATTTACAGTATTAAAATCCTACATGAGAAAACTAAGGACTTTTCATTCCTGCATTAATTCTTACAAAAATTTTTGAAAATATTGAAACTAATAAATCATTACTTCTTTTATAGAATTTCAATGATTTTCAGAGAGGAATAATATTATGATTTTACAAAATTTTGACACTGTTACAGTATACTATATAGTAGAGTTACTTATCAGTGTTTCCACACAAATTATAAAGATTAATTTATTTTCTAAAAACTTGAGAATTCAAAGATTATGCTCACACATTAGAATTGCCTTAAAAAGGCAATGATATAAATTTTGTTCCTGCAAAATATAAATGTTACTCATTTTAATACCAATCACAAGCATTTTTAAATTTATTACAATGTTAACTATTTCTGAAATTATTTAATGTTTAAATTTCAAGTTTGAGGCATCTTTATCATGGAAGCATAAATTTGATAATTTATGCTTCCATGATAAAGATGTATCTTTTGGTATTTTTGTATATATGATATGAAGGAGAATAATTTATTTTGTTATTTCAATGTTAATATTTTCTAAAAAAAAACTGTTATATTTTTATATAAATTTTAAAACTAATAAAAATTTAAAAAGTAATTATCTGAAGAACATCTCATATTTGTATGAGTATTTGAATTCTTTTAAATAAAGTGATATAAGTGAGAGATTTACTTGATTTTATCTTTCTATAAGAAAGCAGATAAATTTTTAGATAGCTGTTGAACTGTAATTAATATATTTAAATTGCATATAGGATCACAATGTGATTTTGATGATCTAGATTGCAGTCTTCAAAATCATCTAAAAGTACTATATTTTAAGAAAATTTACATTTGTTTCTACAAGTAATGTAATACTAATTAGGAAGGAGATTTGAACCCTGATTATTTTTTTGGGAAAATGAATGTTATATAGAACATTTCATACAAACTCTGAAGTACTATGAAATATAGTTTTTTTTTATCACACTATTTTATCATCAAACTAATATTGCATGTGTTAGTCTTGCATACGTACTTAGTGATGCAGACAAGCCCTGAATTGTACATTTAGGTGAATGGGTTTGAAATACTCGCCTATCACTACACAATTTGTAATATTATACCAGGGTCAGGTGATGAGGTCATACCTAAGCTAATACTCTATATTTATGCCACACCAGTAGAAGAAAGTCAAAGATTAACATAGACACATCCCCATCCCTCAGAACTCTAGCAATCAATTGAAGGAGAATATCATCACTTGCCTATTTGCTGCCCACGGCAAGCAATGCCTCACTTTGCTGATCTTATGTGATGCTGTTGAGCTGCTAAAACTCTGTATGTATAACGTTGAAATATTTATCATTAAAATTTAAAACTAATGGAATGGGAACAAAATTTTTAAATACATCTAATATGATAACACCCAAAAATTAACTCAAGGATTTTCATTAAAATTTTTTTACTTTAACTTTTTTTAAAACTTACATTTTTTAATTATCATTCTGTTGTATATTGAAGCTGTTTTTATATTCATATATAAATTATATTTATCTTTCATATTATATTTAATTCAAAGAAACATTAAAATTTTGCAATGGTAAAGTGTTCCAATTTTTTATTGTTATTATACTATTTTTATAAAGAAAAGTCTTAATTTTTGTATATGCATAGAAAACAGAAAAATGTGGATATGTTCTAAGATAATATTTTAGTTTTATTTGAATAAAAATTTGCTTATGTTCTACAATCATATTATTTATTGTTATTTAATAAATCATAACAAATAAATTAATGTTCTACAATTTTATTTTTGAGAATTTGTATATTAGGAAATCATTTTTTAATCTTGTGTTTTAGACAAAATAACATCCTAAGCTAATAAAGCAAAAATGTGAATTAAACCACTTTATAATAAGTTTCATAATTAATATTTATAAACTTAACATTTCATAACTAATATTTATAAAATAAATTTCATAACTAATATTTCATTTCATATATAAATTATATTTCACTTTATAATAAATAATGAAAAATATTAGAAATATACAAAATACTTTTTAAAATTTAGACTATATCTAGCAATTTTTTGTCTTACATCACACAAATATATTTAAAAATATTTTTGTCTAATTTTTATTTATTCTTTTATGCTTAAAAATAAAGAAAGTACAAATAAGTTTGATTAATATTTATTTGCATTACTATGCAGTAAATTGTATATCTGTGTGCATTAAAGATTTCAAGAATTGAAATATATATGCAACATATATGTGGTTTGTTCTGGCTGAAGCTGTTAAATTTTTATTGAATTTTTAATACATTGCATAGTATACATTTGACTAGGGTTTTATTACTTAGTTTCTAGTTTTAAACATTGTACAGCGAGGAAGTGTCCAGTATTGAACTTTGCTCCAGTAAACCACACAAAAACAAACAAACTGGTAGAAGCTGTAAGATTAATCCCAATATCTATGAACTGAAACCAGTACCAGATTAATTAAATTCTTTTGGAATAATAATATTAGAATTTGTTTTGAAATTTTTAAAAAAGTAGTTTTTATTTGTATATAAAAATGGTAGGAACTTATAAGATACTTATATGTAGATGATGGATTTATTCCAATTACTAATATCAAAATATCTAAAAGATATTTATTAAGGAATCAAATTCAAAATTGAATGACATTCAAACTGATATTTTCTATTAATATGATATATGAAAATGCATATTCAGAAAGCATAACGATTTACTGACGAAACATGAATAAAAAAATTTAAAATGATAAATTATACTCCAATAGTATTCTTATATTTAAAGGTTATATTCTTATATGTAATGATTTAAAAAAACAAAAACGGGGTGATTATAATGAAAAATTCTCTCATCGAGAAGCTGTTTCTTTTTGTGTTCTTAAATTGGCCACCATAACAGACTTGGCATATCACAATTAAAAATATTTTATTGCAACAACCATAAAAATGGATAGTATCAAAGTGAAATGTATTTTTTGATTCTTAAATGACTTGTTTTACGAAAAACATTACTTATATGTACATTCATGTAAAAATATAGTGATGTAAACTTTGAGGACATTAAATTAAATCGGTCAAAAAATTTACAAATCTTAGAGTTGGATTATGTATTGATTAAAAGTAGTCAGCAGTTCTAATATAAATTAAAGCTGAGTTGATTACTTCTTTAAAAACAAGAGAAATGTTGCAAATATTCTGTCTTTATTCAATTTGTTAAAATAAATTTATAGCCAAATGAATAACATCATTACTAGGTTAACTTGCTCAATATTTAATTTATTTCCCATATTAATATCAATAGCTCTTTATATTAAGAAATTAAGTAATAAAATATTTAATCTGTTATTATAAAAAATTTATATAACAGAATATGTTCTCTTAAGAATAAATTACTAACCCTATGCTGTAGTTAAGAATTTTTATTCAGCAATAGTTTGACAAGTAATAATTTTTAAGACTTATGTGTGAAGAAAGTTAATATTATTATATATTTCAATTATGTTTATTTATTTTTATTAACAAATACCTGTCATTTTGCCACTAGGCCATTAGACAATGGGCTCTCCAATATCTTGCAGTATAACAAGTAAAAGCAGATAGTGCAGGGCACTTGTCAAAGTGTGAAGTAGCCATTTCTTTATTTCAATTATGTAATAACTTGCATATTGTATTTTTAAACAAAATATTCACACTCTTAAAAGCAACACATTTTTTTTTCTAGTAATTAAATCTGCTAAACAATTTAGATGTATCTGTACTGTGTTTTAACTCTAAAGTAATTGCTATCTTACTTTTTGTCAAGGATAATTTTTAGAAGCATTCAGGAATAAAATATCAATTATTTTAATATGATTTATTTAAAACATTTTATAGAGTAGAATTAAATGCTTAAGGCTTCTTTAATTTCATAATGGAGAAATATCCTTATAATAGAGAAAAATATAGATATTTCTGAAAATATAGATGAAACTTCCTCTGATGTTGTTGCATGATGAAGAAATGTCCAATATTTGACCCTGCTCCAGTAACCAGAAAAGAATCAAATCAATCCTAAGGTGTTAAAAAATTCAGATAGTGCCTCTTTTTTCTAGTTGTCTTTGAGCATATATAAATTTAATTCCTATTTTCATAATGATATTTAAATTGATAAATTATGATTGCAACTGCTCCCCATAGCTGAAAAAAGGCCTCTTATCATTGATTTTCTATGATTTTTTAGATATTAGTGAATATCTAATAAATTATGAGATAAGTGACACTAGATAGTAGAGTACAGTAGTTTATTTCTATTGTAAATTGTTCTTTTACTATGAAAAATAAACTAATCAAGTATTACATCACTTATCATAAAAATTTCTGCAATAACCCATCATGGATAATTATTTTAATATTAATCAAATAAAATTGAATTTTATTTTATGCTGTGGTACACTCTAAACTTAATTTTCTTCAGGTATAACATTGTTTACTTATTTACTAATTGTAATTTTTTAGGGATTGCAATCTGTTGCTGTTCTTTTTTGTGGTGACTTTAATAGTTTACCTTGTTCAGATACATACCATTTTATGAATTCTGGAAAATGTTCCCCAAATTGGAAGAATGGTTAGTTTTTACAATCTAATAGATTGATGCTCATATTTGATGTTTTTCTTTTCTAGTAATAAGATGTGTTTGTGTGTTTATGCATGCATATGTTAATGTTATAGACAAAATATTTTGTTACTATTATTGCATTTGAAATGATTATATTTGTTTTCATTTTACTTTTTCGAAACTACACTGTACTAAAATAAAGTATTAATTTTTTAATAATATTTTATCTTAGTAAATTATGATATAAATATTGCATCGAATTTTTATGAATGTTTTTTTCTACCTTAATATCTGTAGCATGTTTTGTTTTGTACTCCATTAAATCATTTTATCAATTTATGGGAAATATATTCTATATAAATTTCTAGTAAAACCTGCCATCAATTGTTTCAATAAAAATAATTATTATATTCTAAAGATATTCTAATGTTTATTTTGCTAGGCTGTTACAGATTTCCTAATTTGAAAATATAACAGGTAGGAAGGAAATATGTTGAATAACAAGGCGTTTTCGCAAGTTATATATTTTAAAATGTTGAATATAGCTTATTATATAAAAGGATTTGGAAAAATCTAAACCATTTTTGTATTAAGTGTAATTTAATAGAACATAATTAGAAAGTATAAAATGTTTACTTCCAAACCAATTGTCCAAATTATTCAAACAACTTTTGTTATAATTTATCTGAAGTTGTTCAAATATATAATATCACATTCTTACGAATTTAAGGTCCTGTATTTGATTCAGTGAGTGATGAACAGGGGAGTTGTTTCCTTTTTCAAATTCATGTCTGTTAAAGTGGATGTTTGAGGTTTTTCCTTTATGAAATATGAACAGTGAAAAAGTTTACTATTTATGAAGTTTTTGTATGAATGAAAAACAGATTCAAATGCTAAACAACTTTCTGTTCTCTGCTTAAATCTGTAAAAAGTTATTCTGATGTTCATTAAAATCATTAGAAATTAACATTAGTCTTAAGGATACTTCTTAGAATAAGATATGATTGTGTAAAATAAATATAAATAGTATTTTGGGAAAGATAAATTAATTTTAATGCATATCTTATTTATTTTACAAATGCCAAACATTAGGTCTTAAGCCATTAATTCACAGCCCTCCAATACTTCTTGGCAATGTCTTCAATATTGAAAAAGTATGGTACAAGTATTTAAATTGGTTGACAAAATTTGGTTGATTAGAGTTGTGAAACACAGTTTGGGGAATCTACCACTTTAATTCTATAGAGATGGTCTTTCAATCAGTCATATTGAGTCAGTCCTTTAAATAGAGTCATCACAGTCTTTTTTTGGAAAATTGGGAACAGTTTAATACATATATTAAAAAAATTTTTTTGCTAACTACTTTTTTTTACTTTAATTGTAATGAAATATAAGCAACTTCTATTGATTAATTTTTCAATACATTAAAGTAGTTTAAATGAAATTATTGAAATTGTGTAGTCATTATCAATTTTTTAATGTTCTGTAATCCAAATTTTTAGTATCATATTCTTTAAGTTGAAAGTAGTATTTTCCCTTTTACTGTTTAAACTTGTCAAAAAATACATTTCAGAACAAAAGTCTAAAAAAAAAAAAAAAAAAAAAAAAAAAAAAAAAAAAATTTAAAAAAAAATGCTTTACAATAAATTATATCAATGACTTCTGATTTTTTTAGGTACAAATGCAAATATTGACACATCTCTGACACATAACTTGCATTTAGAAAGTGCATGTGGAACTCCAGAATACACAAATTATACAGAAGAATTTTTTGGGTGCTTGGATTACATATTCTATGGTAAAAATGACCTAAAAGTGACTCATGTAGTACCAATGCCTCAACATGAAGATGTTGTTGCAAATATTGGCTTACCCAGTGAATCTTTTCCTTCAGATCATATAGCACTTGTTTGTACTCTTAAATGGAATAATTCTTAATATATTAATAAAATATTTATTAAATTTGTATGTCACTACTCTCTATTTTTGTGGATCATATAACATAGCCAATGTATTTTAAAATATTTGTAGTAAAAATTATTTTGTTATGTTTCTCAAAATTATTTAATTTAAATCAAAATACATGTTTAAAAAATAAGTACCAACTTTTATATAAATTTTATAACTGTTATTTATCTATAAAAAAAATTTGAATACATTGTAATGACATACATTTTAATTAATTACTAAAATTGTCAGCCATACATTTTAAAGTGAAATTTTACTGAAAAATACTATCTGTTTCTATCTTTTATTCTGTGCAATGATTTGCTACAAAATTTAGTCTTTATTTTATGCCCATATAACTCAATCTCACTCCCTTAACTTTCCGGATAGTATATTTTTATCTATCTAAGTCTCTATTTGTTTATTAATAACACAATTAAACACTGATTTATCATGTTTTGTAGTTTTTGTTTAATTTATTGAATAAAAATCCCATGACAATAAAACTTGGATTTAAAAAAGCTATTATATATAATGAGGTGTGTAATTTCTGCTAGAAAATTAAAATGAAGTGAGTCAATAAAATTAAATTAGAAAAAAAAAAAAGACTTATTTTTTCATATAGAATAAAGCAGTTGGTCAATGATAAGATTACTATTATGAAGTCACAGCACTGACTTTCTAATAAAGATAAAAACTGTTCTAATAGTATACTTCTATCTTACTTTGTTATCTATTTTGTGTTCTCAGATTAGCCAGAGAAACAGTCACTTAGCCCAATCTTGTGTATTTTGAATGGCAAAATGTCAATTTTAGTGAAGCAATGGATGTAAATAATGATATTTTCGAACATGAATCATATTTGTAGTATAACACAAGATAAAGACAGTGACAATTCAGAGAAAATTAATTAACTTCTTTTTTGCTGTACAGAAATTAAAAAATATGTCTCTTTGAATTTTAATAATTTTGTAGATTATGTTTTTATAAGCAATTAGTTATAACGAGAAAATATCGTGGTCATTTCTTGCTTATTATATGACAGTTTAACATTATTTTAATAGTTAAATAATTAAAACTTTCAATTTTTTGTATAATTCAACAAGTAAGTAAAAATAAAAAGGGAGAGAGATCTAAGCAGCTTCATGAAAATATGCATAAAAATCTTTAAAATTGGAATTTGTAATTTTGCTTTATAATATGAAAATTTTTTATAGACTTATATTTTAAGTTGTTTTACTTTCTCAAATATTACTAATAACATTTCAATTTAACATACATATTTCAAAAGCGAAGATATTTACACAACTTAGACCCTATACAGATTGTTGTTGTTGTTGTTGTTGGGTTGGGTTTTATGGCGCAAGGTCCAAAAATGGACAAGCTGCGCCAAGACAGTATTTTATTTTGCATTAATTAATTTATTTATTTATATAGTTTCTTATTTAATTTTTTTTTAACCCAAACAACTTTAAAATTCTTTAAAAAACAAAAAATTAGACCCTATACAGAAGAGGATAAGAAAAGAATTAGTATTCCCCAATGGTATCTATATTTATTAAATTCTGTTTAGCAGTATATACATAGAATGTTGAAATTTTCAAAAAATTGTTTCTACTGAGAAAATTAATTGGAATTATTTATATCAGGTGGTTTTAAAATTATAGAAATGCATTGATATTTATACTTGAATGTTATGTATGAATAAATTCTGCAGTTTGAAAGAAAAAGAATTATTATGTTAAAAAAATATTTCCTTTTTTTTATATGTTTTCATTATAAATGGTTGTGAATATTTTTATACTCTGATCATGATTTTTAAAACGAAAAATTGGTAATTAAGATTTGTTGGTACATTTAAATACTAAGTAATTATAAGTTAAGATTTCATATTTAGTTTTGCTGTAAAAACAATTTATAAAGCATTTGATTGGAATTTTCAATATAAAATTTATTTTGATTTAAATAAGAAGATTAGTGTGTATATTTGAGAATATGAGTATAATTTTTTTTAGATTTTTAAATAATTGGAAGCATCTTTTTCCAGCATCAAAACGAAATACAACAGTAAGTTTTGATTTATTGACAGAAAATACTTTTGATTAAACAGAAAAAAGTAAGAAAAAAAAATGAATACTGTAACAAGCAAAGGCAAAGAAAAGAGTAGCGCATGCACACTAAAATCTGCAGCTCTCTCCCACTAGTTTCTTGATTTGGTTTGGTTTGGTTGGGTTTTGTGGCGCAAGGTCCAAAAAGGACAAGCTGCGCCAAAAATTGAGTTTTAAAGAAAATTTACAGATTTTAGGCAAAACCCAAACACAACATTAAAAATTTAAAGCACAAAAATTATTGTATATAATAGTTTTAAAATCGAAATAAGTATATGAAAGTAGAACAAAATTCATGAAATTTAAATAAAATTAAGGAAACCAATTTCCCTTAAAAAGGAAAAAAGGTTTCGGTGGGGTGGCTCCCCCACTAAATCATACATGGTTAAAAGGTCTGTTTGAAAATATTTAAAACGGTAAAGGTTAAAATAAGGACATGAAATTAAAATATGAGAGACAGTATATGGTACATCACACGTTTCACACCATGGATTTAGTTCATTTAGAAACAAATGTCTGTGTGTGAAACGTGTGTGTCCGATACGAAGGCGAGTCAATCTGACATCTGCTCTTCGTAACTGTAAAATTGATGATGGAATGAGGTATGGAAAGATGGCACGCAGTTTGTTTCCGACCTGCATACTCCATGACTCCTGCCAAAGAGAATTAACAAATCTTTTTACAACCCTTCTCACGTCGAAAAGAGGGACAGATGAATGAAGTACGAACGATGCAGCTTTAGCAGCTGCATCTGCCTTTTCATTTCCCTCTAGACCTACATGACCTGGGACCCAACAGAAAATGATGTCATAACCCTTGCCAGCAAGGGAATCCAATGCTCCGAAAATCTTGGACACAACAGGATGGCAAAAATTTGAATTTCCCAACACTTCTAATACACTCAAACTGTCAGTATACACGCAGATTTTATGAAACTTCTCTGTATTCACTAGCTGAAGAGCTTGAAGAATGGCAGTAGTTTCAGCTGTAAAGATGGAGCAGGAAGTATGAAGGCTGTAACCATAACTGGTATCAGCGTAAAATACACCACAGCCAACATGTCCTGCAGTTTTAGATCCATCTGTGAATACAGGCGTGTATAATAAATACTGACAGCGATGTGAATAGAAAAGCTGTTGAAAAATCGTTGAGGTTGTGTCC
>JAPDSC010043992.1:0-24922 GCA_026290005.1 Latrodectus geometricus
TTTGAGCGTATTTTCCTTTATGTCTTATGCAAATAAAAATATGAGAACTCCATTTGGTTCTTTGTAGATATAAACAATAAGGAGCTGCAATATTTATTTCCTTCGATGACTTTTTTCCCCTATTAGTTTTGCAACCTCACTGACTTGGTAAAATGTATGTCATGACGTAAGAATCTATTAACCTGATGTTTAAAGAAAAGCATATATTTAATATCATACGTATGATCTAACGTATTATAAATATATTTTGCTAAAAATTTAAACATTCACAAATCCTAATATTTTCTATACTGACCAGAAAATATTGAAATATTTATAAATAAAAATTGTTTCTGGAAAAAAAAAAAAACGGTAAATGAGTATTGAAAAAAAGCATAACAAAATAGAAAAAAGCTTTAAAGGTTTTCTTCTTAGAAGCAAACATGAAATTTTTTTATAAAATTTTGAATATAAAATACATCAATGAAAAAAATTGTAAATAATTTAGAGAAATTTAATTTAATTATCATACCTTTTTCTAAAGCTATAAAAATCCTTAATTTAATCAATTAATAATTTTTATGTATTTAAGCCTATATTATTTGCACATATAATTCAAATTCTCATGCTTAAGCCATGACTAAAATAGATAAACTGTTTTGATGTTATAAGCCACAATTATGATCGAATTAAGCAGGTATTTTTTGGAAAATGAATGAAATTTCTATATGATTAATATTTTGTTTTATGAAATTCTAGTACAATATAAATAAAATAAATAGTTTTGTTTAAAATGATTTTTGTAAATTTTTATATCTTCATGATAAAAGGAGAGCTTTTATAATCATTTAAGAAAGTTTGAGCACTTGACTTTTAATGTTTTATTGAAATAAAAATTTTTTTCTTTCATTTGTTGTTAATAAACTTAGTAACCAGCATTGATGGTGTCAGTGAATAAAAAAAAAGGCAGAATAATCTGAATAAAAATATAAATATACTCTAGAAATTCAATCTATTTATTAGATATTTTTGCAGGTGTATAAACAATCGCTTAAGATACTTTATATTTGAAATTTTAACAATGTCACAGATAAGCTATATATTAAACATTGACATTATTTCTCTTATAATAATTAAAGTAAATTTTTAAATTCAAATTGATCTTGAGTGAACCAGATTAAATTTTTAAATAAGAGAAATATTTTATTTTTATCAAAAATAATAAATGTTTACAAAGGTTTAATACCGCTTAGTGGATAGCGTTACACTGTTGAAAAGAATTTTACCATTGCATGAATTGCTTTCTAGTAAGACGTTTCATAAATAGTGGGTCGTGTTCACGTGTCATAAGGAGGAAACACGGAAAACATTTAATCACCCACCCCGATAGATGTGTATGCAGATAACAGAAAAGCAATATCCATCTCCTGTTGTTCAGAATTTTCGAAAAGAATATGCTTGAGATTGTTCTCTCAGAAGAGCCATGCCTTACTGCTAAGTATGAGGATCTCTTAAAATATTTCTTATGTCGCATACTATAACACCTAACGCCATTGTAAAACATTTTAGCATCTACCATATAAATTGTCATTTGGGTGGATTTTTCATAAATAGTGGTCGTTTTCATATATCACAAGGGAGAAAATATAGGAAACTCCCAAGCACCCACCCCGACCAAACTGTTACATTCACCTCTTCTTGTTGAACAGTAACTGGAATCGAACCAGGGACTTTATGCTTCGCAAGTTCTGTCTTACAACAACTGCAGGGAACTCTTCCATTAAATACTTAAAAGTAGAAAGGTATATTAAGCTGAATCATTATTTAAATGAAAATATATTTTGTGTTAATGTGACAATAACTAAAAATAGTGTTCATGTAAGACAATTAAAGATTCATTAAAAGTAAGATACCATAATGAAATTTAAATAAATTAACTATGCTTGAAAGTCATCTCAATTTATTTAAATATTTAATAAATGAAAGTTTTGGTCATTATATTTTAAGTATAAGATATATTTTTAAAACGTATTCTCAGAACTATATTTCAATTAATACTTAGAGAGAAAAATATAGGAAACATATTTTATCTCCGTAATAAAATAATGTAATTTGCAATAATCAGATATAAAATGGACATAATTCCTGAGAAAAAATTTAAATCTAGTTCATACATTTTTAAATATTTAATTAAATGTTAAAAGTAAAATTAAACATGCATGCACGTGGGCATTAGCAACGTATTAAAAACAACAAAGATAAACATATATTTTAAATTACAAAATTGCTATATTTATTTGAAAAGTTTTTGTTTTGTACGAAGTATAATATGATCATAAACTCGATTTTATTTCGAAACAATTTTTCCATCAAATAAATGAATTATGTGCTTTCGAATAGAATAAATATATCTTGTCTTTCGTTTCTGAGATGAAATCATCTTTGAAAAAGAATATATGTCACTTATAGTTTAACTGCCAAAGCATTCAAGAGCTGTGTTTTTAGTGTAAAAATACGAGGGAAAATTCAAAATAGAAGGGAAATCCTTTTAAGATATTTCATCTTGAAGGATATTTATGTTCGAAAAATTCTTCTATGGGCGTTTTCTGTAGCTCTTTTTGGCAGTTAAGTTGACAAGATAACAGTAGTCAAGAAATATTTCCTTGACAAGAAATATTTTCAACTTAAGTGTACGTTTTTCAGGGACTTTGTATTATTTATGGGTATTTAGGAATAACTGTGTATTTTTGAGAAGGAGAAATCTTAACGAAAATATCGATATAAATTAATTATTCACATAAATCTTAAAATTTTATCATAATATTTTCTAAAATCCATTAGATTTATATTGAAATATTTCAATACCAATGCAAAATATTTGTAATATTTTTTCTTTCATGTTTTGTGTTTTTATTTTGATGTTTTCCGTGTAAGAATTTAGCAAAATTTAGAAAATATATTGCGTAACTTTTATACTATAATAGTGTATCATTTGTTTGTTTGGGTAATAGTCAAATTACTAAAAACATTTTTATTAAGATAATTTATATTTGAAAACAACTAAAATTGAAATAATCATGAATATTCATTTATTTTTATAAATGTATTGTGCAATAAAAAATTATACTATTTCTAATATTATCATGCTATTTCTGTGCATAGTGCCATAAAATCTTTAAAGTTACAAAGCTCATTTTTAACGTTAGAGATCGGCAAAAATTATTCTTATTAGTAAATATTCAGTATATTAAACTATAAATTTTCTCTCTGTTTGTTATTTAGAGACTCAAATATTTAAAGTAGGCTTCACAGATATTCCAAATTTATTTCTTGAGAATAAAACCATTCTTATAATATTTAAGTTTTTAAAAGAATATTATAAGCAAATATATATATATATATAGTCAGAATCTTTAAAGTTATATTACAATTAACAAAAATGTTCTCATGTTGAGTTTGCTTATTTGAAATTTTTCCTCGGCTTCTGAAAAATGGATTCATATTGGTAATTTGTTTCAAAATGCTTTCCCATTCTTTTTTGTAAAATATATCATCGTCATAAGCACAAAATGCGAGAATTAAAAGCAAAAATCAGTGATTTTGAGAACGTTGATTGATACGATGTATGAATTCAAGGTCAAATGATAATTAGGTTTTTTTCAGGATTCTTAGGTAAACATTTGCTGTTAAAAAAAAAAAATGATTGCGCGAAGCAATTATGTAAATTTTTGGCAAACATTTCATTTTGATTTAGGTAACTTTCTATACTATTTATTATTACAATGAAGGATCTACGTGCGAAACATTCTTATTGTTAAGATTGGGCTATTATGTACATTCTCGAATGCACAGCAGTATAGATATTTTCCCCAATCATGCTATAAATTGTATCTTTTTAATCAGTTGAAAAAATTCTGAACATTTTATTGCTTATTTTATTGTTCTTTAACTTATGAATATTTTCTGAAAATGTGAATGATTCCTACCGTGTCTTTATGGATCAATTTTTCTACTTTTTTAACCTTTCAACCTATTGAAAGAAGAAAAATGGAAATAGCTAGTAAATAAGCAAACTAGCCAAAATTACAGTAAATATTCATACATAACTGTTAAAAGGTTTAAAAAATATTTTTTTGCATAAAATATTTTTTTTTAAACTCGCTTTCTTCTCATAGTTGAAACTATCAAATATTTTAACCAAATATATATTGCTTAGCACATCATTTGTAACTTGCGATATTCAACATTGTCTAATAATGAAGATTAAATCGATGGCTATATTTTGAAGCCAAAGTTATTTTAATTACGTTTTTATTTCAAAAAGCAGAAATTTTAATCAGAACTTGATCTATTATTCTATCGCAAATATATATTACAGAAGAAAAATGACTTAATAAGTGTTTTATATTGATTCTAATCTTTATCCCTAGCATATTCTAAAAAAATGTAACATTTGTATTTTTTTATATATAATAAGAATAAATATATAAAATATTTATGGGGTTGTTAATATTGCTGTTTTTAATCTCAATTTATTTTAACAAGTGAGGAAATTGTTTTATAAAAGTATACTTACAAAATATAATTTTTTAATAAGCTTGAATTCAAATATAGAAATTTATTCATTCATTTTTATAAGAAAATTTTTATTTGTCTTAGAGAAAAATTAAAAAATATTGGGATAAAAGAGTTGCATTTTGCATTTAATTAAACTTAAAATTAAAATGCTTAAATCTTTAATTTAACATAAAGTGCTTAAATCTGAAAATTGATGTTCTTAATTAAATATTAAAAAATATATAAATATTCATACTAAATGGACATTTTTTGAGATTGAAGCGTAACAAAAATATCTTTTTATTGACATTTACTGGTATTTAACATATATTAATAAATATTCAATAAATGCTTGTTTAAATATAAGAAACTAATAATATATTTAAATCCTTTTTTGTTATTAACATTATTAAACTTATGAATATCGAAGATAAGCAAGTTCTAGACAAATAATATTGATTAATTCAACCAAAAGTTAAAAATATAAATAACAATTTAAACGCTTATAAGTAAAATTGTATAAACTGTAATGCTAATAAGTAAACAATTAAAATTCAAGGAATTATTGACTTATATGTCAAATTTACCTGACATGATTTTTGATATAATTTTAAGTAAAGAACAGCATTTAAATGCATTATAAAATATTTGAAGAGTTCCAACTATTCCAGTAAATATTTGCGCATTATACAACAAAAAGTATAATACATCACTTAATCTTGAATTAAATCAGGGTTGAACACACACAAATATATATGCATGTATATACATAACCAAAAATGTCTTTTATGCATTTTTAGAATAAACAGTTTCTTCCTTCCACCAAATTGTTCAATGCTGGTCATTCTTTTATAGCCGGAAGTTAAGAGGAAGTGATTTGATTACCTGTATTTCGAGAACGGAAATATTATAACATAAATTCTTCTTGGCTTTATATAGCACGTATATTTCTTGTTTTAACTGCAGTTTGATGTATAAACATTATTCATAAAATATTTTTACAACGTCATATTGATGTGTACCTTGTTTTTTAGTGTAGCGTGAGCCTCTACGATTACAAAATTTTGTTACCAAAAACTATCCGCTTTATGTGGGCAGTAAGATATTAATTACATTTGGTTTTCTAAATGGTTTCTGAATTATTTCTGCATTAAAACTATATATTTATATCCAATAAGAAATGAGTATATAATCTTAAATTATTTAAAAATTAAATCATTCCTGGTAACATATTATTTATAAGCTCAGAAGAAATTAATAATTCTCGCTCGAATATACTTCTACCAATGCAAAAGTTCATCAAGCTTTCTCCATTACTTTTTCATACAAATATAGGAATCCTAAAAGAGACATGAATTTCGGAATGTAGAGAGTGCAATGAGATTTTCATAAATATGGGATTTCAAAAAGATAGTAAATAATTTTTTATTCCTTAACTTTACCTACTTATTTTCATATTAAAATTATATAATTCAATAAACTCACTCAAAAGTTTAACACATGCTTCTAAAATACATTTAAATTGATTCATGAAAAATTATTGAAAATAATAACAAAGTTACAGCTTAAGGTACGTTAATTTCCTTAATCATTATACATATTGATGTATCAGTTTAAATTGTGCTTTTGAAATATCAATCAATATTTTTCAATGAGATACCATAATATGAGAGTGCACATTTAGGGTGATATATTTTATTCTTTCAAAGAAGAGAGCATGCTTAAAATAATAATTATAAATATACTTAAAATTCCTGATCTTCAGTAAAGAGGAAAATAATTTCATTGCCTGTATTATTATATTACAGTTGTTGTTTCCAATCCCTCAGAGATCTAGCGTCAGCTAGATCAAATCCATGACACCATGAACCCTAGCGAAGTCTAGCACCAGTAAAGGATTTGCGCAAACATTCGCCAGAGTGAGCCCCAAACAATCCAGGATGTGATGGGGGGAAGCCGGCCTCAGATTGCATTTATTGCACAATGAGAAGACTTTGTGCCCAGAATCGAACGTCATGCATTTCAGATGCCCACTTCTGAGTCCCAAGATGGCCGTTTGATCATGTCTGTCATCCCCGAAATCCAACGAACCCTTATTGCTAAACCAGGGATGGGCGGGAGGGGTGAGCCAGAATTGCCTCACTTCTTTTATTTTAAAGTGAGAAGTTCTTTGTAAGTTAGTGTGTAGTCCCCATTAGGCAACTCAGAACAACCTCTTTTATTATATTACAGAAAAAGCATAACCCAAAAATTCAAATATCCATCTGATTGAGAACAATCAAGTCTGCAACAGAACTCATATTTTAAACTGATCAAAATTTATTTTCCTGATTATTCGGGATCAATATAGAATAGTAATATAGATAATCAAATACTTAAAAGATTTTTATTTGAAAGCACTAAATATGGAAATCATTATTGAAAATAAAGAAAATTATTTGAGAGAAATAAAAAAGATGCAACATTCGAAAAATGTGCAAACTCAAATGTATCGATGATTGACTAAGTTAAATATGAGCCTCTCCAAAATACTTCACTATCATTGAAAATGCAGCACCGATGAGGAATATTTCAAATCAATGGCAGCTTGTACCACGAATGAAATATGAAATGAAAGCATTTTGAATGTTGTATAAGAAAGTACTTTCAAATAAAGAAAAGAGTGTTATAAAACTCTTGTGAAAGTTTTGAGCGTTTACATATCAACACATCGAAGGCTGTACTTTTATTCATGTACTTTTATTCAAAGGAAATTAATATCTGCAAATGTAAGTGGGTATATATGTTTACTTAAATTGGAATTTTTAAAAAATATCTGAATGTTAAAAATTAATTTTATGCTTCAATTCAATTGTTCTTTAGTTTTAATAACTTTTATTATATTTGCCGTTTTATTCAAACCATTAAAATTATCATAATTAAAGTATGAAACAGAAATATTACATACATACATAAATAGTAATATAAACATTTTACGTAATTGTTAAATTGGGACTTTTAAAAATATATAATTAGTATATTTAAATTACTTTATTATTAAAATGGTGATTATTTTTATGTGCATTGCTAAAATTCTTAGATGTTGAAGATAAAATTTATAGATGCTGTTGTCATTAAAATAGGGGTTAAAAATCATAATCTTCAAAGAAAATTGACTCACAGAGCAATAAATGTAACCATAACTTCAACGTTTTATTAGAGGTTATTCAGTTCAAATTAAGTTTCTTTTAAAACTTCTTTTCAATTATAGAAAAGTTATTGTTGCTTATTTAATGATAATGTTTCCTAATATAATATGTATTTATATTTGTAATGTAATATAAATGTTTTGCTTAAACTTCTTAGATGTCGAAGTAAAATTTATAAATACAGTTGTCATTAAAATAGGGATTAAAAATCAAAAGCTTCAAAGAAAATTGACTCACTGAGCAATAAATACAACGATGACTTCAACATTTTATAAGAGGTTATTCACAGTTCAAATTAAGTTTTTTTAAAACTTCTTGTCAATTATAGAAAAGTTATTATTGCTTATTTAATGATAACGTTTTCTAATATTATGAAATTAATATCATTTAAGGAAACATAACATATAAGAGTTAGGAATATGGTACAGTACACAGAAACTTTTAAAAAGGTAATCTTTTTAGAAGATTATAGCTAAAAATCAAAACACTTTATTACAAAATACCACATAAATAATAAATTTTTATGCTACAGCATATTATAAACAGGAAAGAAATAATTGCGGAAAAAATTTATTGAAAAGCTTAAAAATGTCCAGAAACTTTTTTTTTCTCTTGGAGCAAGTGTAATGCAATTTTATAAGTGAAAATATATACCAAAAACTGTATTTTCGCATTTTCTATTTTGAATATTATTTCTGAAACAAGCCATGATTTTATTTATCGATTTTTAGTAATCTTAAAATTTCGCGAAATTATTGCTTTTGTAGATATTTTTGAAAATTATATGTGCACACATTGTATATATTATTAAGACTAGAAAAATATTCCTAGGAAAAACATAAAGGCCTAACCTCCCACATAAGCAAATATCTGTCAGTAGAAAATATCTTCTTAAACTGGTATAAAAGTTGAAATATTTCATTGAAGTTTACTAAGGCATTAAAAGGAGTTTCAGAAATGGAATCTTTTGTCACTAAGATATAGAAGCAATTTCATTTAAGAAATCTAAAGTACTTGATAGATTTCTTTTGGAGTTTTCTGTAGCTATATTGCAAAACTAGTTTGATCTATTGATCCGCCTTAACTGAAACTTTTTGAGTGCTTATGGTATTTTAGAGTGCACATACACAAACGAAAGAACTTTTCTGTAAGCTACTCAAATCATTTTCAGAAGTTATCATTCGCGTTACATGTGTGTAAATATTGCATTAAACATTTTGAGTGGAACAGATATTTTTCTTTTAATGGCCTTTCTGAAAGTTTGAGTAAAATATTTCTGTACAACAGCTTTGAGTTAAATTAATTGAGTTATATAAATACAACAACTGCAATGTTATCAGTTTTAAAATTAATTAATTTCCTTTCAGACATTTTTCCATTTGTAAATGTATAAAGATAATGCTGTAATTTCTGAAAACAATTCTTCTGAATTCTTTTTAGAGAAAAATAGTTCTAATTGGAATGTATATATAAGTATTAAAGCGTTACATTAATTTAAAATGTTTTTCAGATTAAGCAAAACTTTCAAAAATTAGTTGCAACGATTTCAGTAAAGTACATTACTATAAAGTATTACATCTTAATACCATTTAATGTCCTCTATTGATTTGAAGAAAAAAGAACAAATTCCTCTGTCATTTTTATGTAAATTTATATGTCACGATTTATTTTAACGACTTAACTTTTGTTCAAATTTATATCATCGAATAGAATAAAATGTAAGTAATATATACTCGAATTACTATATTCACATATCTAAATGTATCAGATATTTTACCATCTCATTAAATTATAAAAATGTAGTATTCTGTACTTGAAAAATATAAAATTATACTATCCTCATATAATTTTAAATACTACAAAGAACACGCTGAAAGATAACTGTACTGCTTCTATTAAAATAGAGAATGTTGAAAATATATAGCAAAATACGCTGTGATTTCTTCTTCAGAAAATAGCTTCTATCTGGGGGTAAGAAAGACTTAGTTTTATCATCGAAACTTTCGTGTTAAGAATAAGATGAAAGAATTTATAGCAGACAATATTTTACGACAATTATATATATATATATATATATATATTCACCGGCAATTAAATCATCTACGCGTACAAGCAGCTGTCAAGTTGTGGAACTGTCTCAGGATATTTTTCAGTAAACTGAAATGTGGTGTTTATAGCAGAAAGTAAAAATGGACTTACATTCAGTCCGAAATTTACACTTTTGGAAAGTTAAACTTGGATATTTGGTCGACTGTCAGTCAATTGATTTTCAAACCACAAGTAGAGAATTGCATCCTTTTGATAATCTGGAATAGCTATTTGAAGAAATGCCTTTTCTGTGTCAGCCACGACGGCTATTTTCGATAGTTTGAACTTAATTAACAATTCAAGTAAATTTTTGGATTTATGTTAAGTCCTGTGTATAAACAGTCATTTAGAGAAAGCCTATTGCTTAGATGTGAAGTTGCATCAAACACTATTCTAGTTTTAGTAGTCAAACTTTCTTCTTTTATTATTGCCGTGTAAGGTAAGTAAGTTATTGTAAGTTGGTCGGTCGAGAGGCTCACTTTCTTCCTCAACCCTTTCGACGACACCTAATCGTAAATATTCCTCAATATTCTCTTTATACTGTAAATACAGCTCTGGTTGACTATTAAGTTGAAAAGACGTTTTTTAGCTATGGGATAATTGTTGTGTATTTTTTCCAATCTTTCTTCCTCAGAAATTTAACTATATTACTACATTATTCAAAACAAACTGTGTTTTTGTAAATTTCCATTGCATTATCTTTATAATGGGGTTATCTTTCTTTTCCCAAAGATTCAAGATAAAAAAGATCTTTTAATATTATGTTCTATTGACTGAAACTCATTAACCAGATTACAAATATTTTTATTCCATGATTAAGTTTCATTTAATTTACCAGTTACTATCCATCCATATTTTGAATTTTGTAAATGTAAATTTTCGTTAATGTGATAATTCTATGGTAATATTTCGTTAAATTTCTTATTAAACTAATTCTCTTATTCAGTAAATTCTCATTAATTAGATAATACTTAAGTAATATCATTTTTAAGAATAAAGCTGCATTTATCAAAGCATTTATTTTACCTGGACTATAAAATATCGGATCTGCTAACTGTATAAATTCTGGGAAATTTAAATTCTAAATTTGTACAAAGTGTTAATCCGGTTATATTTTTTAGTACAAAAAATTCCACTTCCTTTTCAAATGAATTAGAATTGTTAGAAATAGTAGCCTTAAATTTGTTTTTTTATATTTTAAATAGAACCATTCAACGTATTCACTGAAATATTTATTTTTTCTTTTTTTATTCCTAAGGCGTCAGCCAATTCGTGAGTCATAGTGCATATACTGCTACTACTGTCTAAAAAAACAAACACCCAAGTTTTAATAAACCCTCCGTCTGCCTTTCTAAAATGAATAACAGCAGATGTTAAAATAACTGATTTTTTATTATTGTTTATATTCTGTGTCTCGAGTGGGAGATCGGAAACCATTGACTTTTAGCTTTCCGCAAAAGATGTTGAATTTTCATTTTTCCTTCCGGTGAACGAAGTGGTTTTCGTATTTGAGTCAAGGTCAACCGATTTCTGTTCACTGCATAATAAACGAGTGTGTATTTTCCCATAAGGACATGTATAGTTAGAATTATATTGCTTCTTTTTTATGATATTTTAAACAGAGGGTGCAAATATTATCTTTAACAAATTCCTTTCTTTCATCGATTGTTATTTTAAGAAATTTCTGCCATCTAAATATTGGATGAAAGAATTCAGAATTACATACAATACATTTGATTTTATTTTCTTCATTTTTTAAATAAAAGTTTTATTTCTGTTCGGATTAGTGCAACTTCTAGAAATGAAGTTATTCATACTGCTCCGAGAAATATTTTCTAAACTTATATTTCTTTTCTCTAAATAAATAAGCAGTTCGTTAAATTTAAAAATTTCCGTGGTTAATAAAGAAAGTTCAAAATTTCACCTTGTTTCTTTATCAAGATTGTCTATAAAAGTATTATAGTTAGCATTACCTCTGAGAGCGTATTTAGTTAATACTGTTATGTTTTTAATTATCTTAAATTTTTATTTATGTTATCGGTTACAGCTCTTAATTCTTTTGTTGATTCATGTTGAATTTTATTTATGTTCAAGAGTGAACGATTAGGAAAATCTACAAGCAAACGTTTATTTTCATATCGTTCTGTTAAAGTTGTCATTAGAGATTCAAAAGCTTCAGATATACTTTAATAATAATAATAATATTATATTATTATTAAAGTATATCTTTAATATAATTGTCTAGCATCTCCTAAATGGTATAATTTTTAGAAATTGTTAAAGTTTCATTATTTGTTATTAAATCATCAAACTGATTTTTAAAAATAGAGAATTTTTCACAGCGTAGGGTAAAAATGAGAAGAACAAAAAGGGGGTATTTGAGGTTTCATTATAACAATGTCATTATAAGCATCAGCATTGAATTATTTTTATAAGAGTTTACAGTACTTTCGTTTCCTTAAATAATTAATTTTCTGAAACTTATTTCAATTTTTCCAAGCTATCTTTCATCATCAGTTAGTTCAAATTCAAATTCTTTCGATGATACTCCTCCAAGTTCCAAAAATTTATCAGGTAAGGTTTCCCAATTATTCTGAGGGAGACGAATCAAAACATTTATTTTAATTCATAAATTCAAATGTTTTAAATGGTGTAAGTAGTTTAAACAAGACGGCCCTCGTGTAGAATTTTATTAATTTGAAAACAATAACAATTAAAAAGTAGTAAATAGTGAGTAAGTAAGTATAAGTAATAAGCTGGCACTCAGTCAGGTTCCATTCTTCTCAGTGGTAAGAGGCGGAATGATCTAGTTTACATAGAGAGCTCTGTTCTTGGAGCTTCTACGCTTGCGCCAACAATGATGGAAACTTTGTGGTTAGCTCAACAAGCAGTTCGTCTAGTAAGCAACTATGATTTTATTGTGAGGAGGTTTTGAGACCAGGGGACAAAAGTGACGTCATTTTCTCGGCGACCACGATCAGGACGCCCTTAACAGACTAGTCGTCGAAAAGACCGTCTCATCACACAAAACATACATGTAGAGCCACCAACTTCATTGGTCATTATCCAGAGACCGGCACTACCTTCAAAACCCTTCATGTGTCTTCCCGAACAATCGCAAGACACCTGGCGTTTTTATCGTAGTGCCCGTTACGTGTGTTACCAATGACCCCTTCCCCCGACTCCTCTGTTTGTAGTGTTATCGTGCATGACGGTATTGAACTGCAACAATATGAAACCAGGTGGTCTTAAGCGACGAATCTAGAATTAATTTGAGCAGTGATGACAGTTGTGTTTGCGTGTGTAGGCTTCCAGGCGCCATTTTTCAGCAAGAGATTGCTCGGCCACACACAGCAAGACTCATAAGACTGTCTTTGCCCCTTTACCACCCTTCTCTGGCTTGCTCGATTCCCATAATTGTCACAAATAGAGAATTTCTATTATCATTTAGGAGAACAAGCTGGACCAACCAACGAGTTTGGGTGAACTAAAGGCACGTTTACAGCAACTTTGGAATGAATTGTCCATAGACATCATACGAAACATGTATACCTTAAAGTCCATTCGTATTGCATAGTGAATTTGAGCTTTTAGAGGTCTGAGTCTTAATTTCATTTATACTTTACGCTGCAATAAATGATCCTTTTTCTTTATTTTTTTTCCTTTTCCTTTGTTTTTCAAAATACTACTTTGGAACTTACTATTTTTTTAAGTAGTACTTACTTATCAAAGTACAACTTTGATACGTAAGTACTACTTAAAAAAATCGTCAAAATCAAACGAAGTTTTACATAAGTAAGTTCTACTTACATATGCAAAATACGTACATATGTACAGTACTTACAAATAAGAGTACCTTCATATGTAAAGTAGTACTTAAAAAACAAAGTAGTAATTTGACACGTAAGTACTATTTTCATTTTACATATGTAAATGAACTATTTTGATGTTTTTTTTCTTGGTCTGGAATTTCTTATGGCAATGAAGTTTATATAATATGTTTTGAAGGTGGAATATTTTTTGAGCACTTGAAGGGGAGACGTAGAATATTGAGAACTGATGCAAAAGGATTATTTTCTATTGAGAAGTTACGATTCAGTTGGTAGTGTATCGCCAGACGGATATTGAAACTTGGAGGAAACAAACATCAAATAATTTAATACTTTTTTAGAAGAATTCCATTTTAGATCAAAAGGATTCTTGGTATTGGTTTTATTAAACACAGAATAACGTTTTGCCCGCTTTTCATTCGAAAAGGCAATTTATGGCGTAAAAATATACAGACGAAATAGTAACAATTTATGCTGCAGTCATTGCATAATTTTACTAGAGTTCATATTTCAAAAATATTTGAAATATATGCCAATAATGTTTGAAATCTTCTCTAGCGACGAATATCCGAGAGAAGATATACTCTTTTTATGATCCTAAATACAAAATTCACATTTTCGGAAGAAAAAGGTATGAGAACATTCTTAATATGCGAATATTGTTAAATAATATTTAGAATTTGAGAGCGGTTAAATTAATTGCTAATGTTTGGAAGTTGTAAAATAGAAAAAAACCTAAAAGATAGTAATAAAATATTAGTTTAATTTTAAATAATAATATTGAAATCAAGATTAAAAATGAGTGAAAAATTTCACTAGAGAAAATGATTTAAACCTTGAGTGTTGAAATGACTGAATGGTTGAATCCATGAATGATTATTAAAATAAAAAAAACAAATGTAAATAACAGCAATTATAATAATAATAATGAGTAAAATAAAAAATAATATTAATCAAACAATAGGCACAATAAAAGGAAATCTAGAAATAACAAGAATGTATTTTAAAGGAAGAAATATCATCTGAAGCATTACAATTTACGAAACTTTTAAGTGGAAGCGTATACTTATACAAATTTATATTAACAATCTTATAATAAATTTATTAATTGTGAAGGTAATTGGGAAATATTTCTAAAAGTTTAAAAATTCAAATGAATAAAACATTTTTTTGTAAGACGATTTTGAAAAGGAAATATTTTTGAGTTTAATTTTTACATAAAGAGTTTTTGAGTTTTACATATAATATAATTATGTAATTTAGTTTTCAAATTAAAAACTGGAATTAAAAAATTATCTTATTTACAAGATTTGATAAAAAAATTGTATTCATCAAATTTTACAACGATTAAGAAAGAAATAAGCATATTTTTGAAATTCATATAATTAGGATTATCCAATTAGTAAATCACCAAATTATGTCTTACATTAAATTTTTTTTACAACAGAAATAGTATATAAATTTAAATATTTTAGGAATTAAAAAGACAGAAATTTTTACCTTCATAAAATTATATTTGAAAATTAAATAATTTTAAGGTTATATAATTTTATATTTATATAATCAATTTAAAAAGTTCTGACACAAAACTAGAAATAAATTGTGTGTAAAAGTGTGTCTAAATTTTGTTAATGTCATATTTTGATACTAAATACAATTATTTGATACAAAATATTTCTCATAAAAGATAATAAATTTTTAGTCACAGAGAATCTTAACTGGCGCTTGTAATACATAAATGTCCAATAAACCAAATTAAGTATAACTGACATATGATATAAACTTTTACTGTGTTAGCATTTATTTTTCTTTTATGTACTTTTATAGTAGAAAGTTAAATAGAATAATAATAAATACATACCACATCTATAAGAAAGTAATAAAAATAGTAATACTTTTTTTTGAAGACCAGAAGCTTTTGTGTTGTAAATATATGGAATATTTTATTTATTTTGTGATTAGAGTAGAGAGTGCAATTTATTATGTTAAAAAACTGTCACAAGGAATAAAATTTCGAAGTCTTTCTTATTTGAATGCTACTAACTTTAAATATGCATTATCTATGTGAAATAATTTATAATAAAATGAGATTGAATATCAAACATTTACATTATTCACACATATAAGACAAATATTTTGACTTAATAAATGATAAGATAAAACTAATATTTAGATTTCCATGCTGAGTAGTTCAGGAGATTTAATATTAATTCAATATTTAATCTGAAAATATAAGTTTTTTGAATACCATATTTATGTATCAAATCAGTGTGTGACAACAAAGTATGAATGTAACAGTTTTGGTTTTTATCTACACTACTGGCCATTAAAGTTGCTACACAAATAAGGCGACATGCTACAAACGTGCAATTTATACGAAAGGAAGAAGGTGCTGTGATATGCAAATGATTAGCTTTTCAGCGCATTCAGACAAAGCAGGCGCCAGTAGCGACACCTGCATTGTGTTTAAATGAGGAAATTGTTCAGCTGGTTCCTCATACACAAATTGCATTTGAACGTTGTTGCCTGGTGAAAAGTTGTTGTGATGCCTCGTGTAAGAAGGAGAAATGCGTACCAGCACGTTTCTGACATTGATAAAGGTCGAATTTTAGTGTACCGGGATTGCGGTTTATCTTATCGCAGTATTGCTGCTCGCGTCGGTCGAGATTCAATGACTGTTAGCAGAATATGGAATCGATGGGTTCAGGACGGTAATACGGAACGCCATGCGGGATCTCAACGGCCACCTATCAGTAGCAGCTGAGAAGACAGGCATATTATACGTTTGGCCGTAATGGATCGTGCAACCACGTCACGAGCCGTGAGTCAAGAAATGGGGTAGTTTGGAAGGCAACAAGTGTCTGCACGAACAGTTCGACGACGTTTGCAGCAGCATGGACCCTCAGTTCGGAGACCATGGCTGCGGCTTCCCTTGACGCTGCGTCATAGACAAGAGCGCCTTCAATGGTGTAATCAACGAAGAACCTGGGCTCACGAATAGCGAGACGTCATCTTTTCAGATGAATCCAGGTTCTATGTACAGCATCATGATGGTCGCATCCGTGTTTGGCGGCATCGTGGTGAACGCACACTGGCAGCGTGCATTCGTCATCGTTATACTGGCCCATCACCTGGCGTGACGGTATGGAGTGCCATTGGATATAGGTCTCGGTCACCTCTTGTTTGCATTGACGGTGCTTTGAACAGTGCACGTTAAATTTCTGGTGTGTTACGACCCGTGGCTCTACCCTTTATTGGAACCCTGCGAAACCCTACGTTTCAGCAGGATAATGCCTGACCGCATGTTGCCAGTATTGTACGGACCTTCCTTGATACGGAACATGTTCGGCTGTTTCCCTGGCCAGCACGTTCTCCAGATCTTTCACCAATAGAAAACGTCTGGTCAATGGTTGCCGAGCGACTGGCTCGTCACCAAACACCAGTCACTACGGTTGATGAACTGTGGCATCGTGTTGAAGCTGCATGGGCATCTGTACCTGTACATGCAATCCAATCTCTGTTTGACTCAATGCCCAGGCGTATAATTGCTGTTATTACTGCCAGAGGTGGTCGTTCTGGGTACTGATTTCTCAGGATCTATCCAGCGAAATTTTTTGAAAATTTAATCACTTGTTATTTCTAGTATAATATATTTGTCCAATAAATATCATTTTGTCATCTGCATTTCTTCCTGGTGTAGCAATTTTAATGTCCAGTATTGTAATAAAAATAAATTTTGATGAATTCAATGTAAAGTTTTTTTTTACTTATTTTACATTATTGGTATGAATGCATATTAAGTGAATAAAACTATGGTATTTCCATAACGCTTTCATGGATTTGGGAACAATAATTTAAAATTTATTTTACATTAAACAAATTTTTTGTAAATGTTTATTGTGATTATGATGAATCACAAAATAATCTGTACATATGTTTAATAAATTAATATATAAATAAATGTTTTTACAGATATATAATTTTATATTCTTTGAATGTTGTTTTTAAATGCTTTTAATGTAACTTTATGATAGAAATTTGTTATTTTATGTATTTTACATTAAAATTGTATCGATTTTCATTCGCAATCATTTATAACTTAAATTTTTAATAAGTACTGAAGTTTAATATTTGCAATTTAAAATAAAATATTATACTTTATTAAAAATATTTGCAGGTGTTTCCTTAAATTTTCTTAAGAGAATTTAGCAAATTTATTAATTTATCCAATTATTTTTTTTTACCTCGCATGTTTATTTAAAGTTTATTGAGGTGTAAGAGAAATATTATTTATGTTAATTCATGTTTTTCTAGAATATGAAATTTTTTTTTTATAGAAATAGTATTTTAAAAAAATGTTTAGTAGAATTTTCATTATCAACCATGTAGAATTTCATCAAAAGTATATCTGCATTAGTGAACTTTTTACTGGCGATTTATTTTATTTTTAAAGTTTCTCATTAGTTAATTTAATTCACTGGGCACATTTTTTATATAATTCTTATTTTTGATTGAATAAAATATTTTATTATGTAAATATTAACTGAATATTTAGTCTGCATAATATTTATGATATTTTACCAGGTCTCTTACTTTAAAATAAATAAATAACTATATGATATATGTTGCTTTATATGTTTTTAAATTTTAAGTTTTATTGATTTCATAGAAAAACTACCCATTTTTATCGTAATATGTATACAACAAGTGTAATAGGATATTGAATAAGACAAAGAAAAATTTAGTGTTAAAGAAATATAATACCGTGAAAAGATGTGTCGAAAAGTTGCCTTTTTATTATTGATATTTATTAAAAAATAATTCAATTAATGACCAATACTTTGACAATTTAATTTAAAAAATGCTTTCAGCTAAAGATGATTATTTCATCCACTATCTTCACCAAACAATGGCTGAAATGCTTTTCAACGGTTGAAACTTCAAAAATCAGGAAATATGTTTTCTTTGATATTTTAAAATCTTACTAGAGTAAGTGAAACACAATCCTCTTTTAAATTATAGTGAAATCTATTGATATTTTATTGATTATTTGTAGTTAATTTTTAACTAAATTTTATAATAAAATAGTTTAAAATTATTTGTTAGTGTTACGACAAAATGTTTAAAACTAATTTGTAAAATAACTTTTAAAAATAATGATGCAACCTAGACTAACTTGCTCTGGAAAATGTTAACAGAAACACCTTTACAGACATTATAATTTTTTTCCAACGTCCGGTACTTGGTAATTAACCCTTCGCCATAACAAGGGTAAGTTCTCATTTAGCTTTATTCGCTGGACATCTGTGAACCAACTCACGGAAGTGAGTAGCATTACCCACGTCACACTACCACAAACACTTTTATAGGGTGGGTCACATTCATCCATTATCTTAGAAGAAAGGACAAGGAAACACAAAGAGAGAAAGGAAACGTTCATCCCCAAACCTGTATTCGAACCCCGGAACCAACAGATTAGGAGTCAGGAATGCTAACCTCCCAGCCATCGGCCGTCACGTCTTCATCATAACAATATATGACATACTGAAGGGGAGCTTTGTAACTTTAAACGATCGGGTACTATAGTTTTGTCTTTATTGAATGTAAGATCAAACCAAGATATTTTATATTTGTTTCTAACAAATTTTTGAGTACTTCAATGATTTAATTTTAAGGATACTTCATATAGAGTCTTAACTCTTTTTAAATGTTTAAAGTAATTTATAGTATTTAGATTTTAGTTTTTTTCATTTTAATGTTTATAAATCAATGATACTAATGGCTATTTTAAATAATTTGCAACTTAAGATACACATTTTTTATGAAAAAATTGTTTATTAATGTGTAATACAATTAACAATGTATATTGCTATTAATTACACAAACAATTTTACTTTAATATGTCACTTGTTTAAATTGATATATGTTTATTTAGATTTAATGGATAGGAAAAAATCAACTGAAATAAAATAATTTTTCTAACTTCAGTCTCTTACTTTACTTACGATTTAATTGATCGTTATAGTGGAATATATTGATTCATAATGCACACTTTAATGTCAGAGAAATTCATTTGTAATGCTTCGTATAAATTGTTTGGTCACTGTGATAAAAGCTTTTATAATGAAAATAGAACATAACATATAATGATTCAATTAAATATTGGTAAAGTTATTTTTTGTTATTGTATCTAAAGAAAAGTATGCAATTATCATTATTGATTTTGTCAACATTAACTCAAACTTTTATCAAGAATTGTACTCTTAAATACTGCTTTATGTTTTAATCAGTGATGTATTGAATGATTCTATTTTTACTAAAATTTCTAAAAAATGTTAATGTTTTTTCATATTTATTATGCAAAGTGTTGACACTAGGAATTAATATATGATAAAAAATTCTATAAAATCAATATAATTATCAAAACCAACTCCGGTATCGATTTTTGAGAAGATTTTTAGTTTGACAGCTGTATTTAAGCAAATTTAAAAATTGAAAGATTGATGTAACTTTCACATCAATCTTTCAATCATCCATGTTAGATATTCAGATCTAGAATAGTCGACAAGAAGTTATCTTGCAGTAATAATAGATTCGAAAGGTTTCTATATATCTTTTATATTATTCATAATTTTTATGCTATTATTGGTTAATATTTATGTTATTGAAGAAGTTCATCCTTAGAATACCTGAATTATTCTTTTACCATTTGATTTGAAAAAGAGAGCTAATAGCCAAAAAAGTATGACTAATTAAGAAAGAAATCATTTTACGTGTTTTTCTTGCAATGATTTATATAGTTATGGAAAAAGCTGAGAAAAGGAAAAAATGAAACATTTTTTATAAAGAACAGGATACAAGTTATTTAACGTTTAAGAGATTTTTTTTATTTACATGATATTAACTATCCAAATTTTTCTTAAGGTTTTTCACTAGTGGCAGCAAAAGTTGAATTTTGATTATAAATTTTGAATTTAGATTATAAACTGAATTGTTATTATATTTCTCTTTCATATCTTTTTACAGAAGTATTTTCCCAAATACTTCTGTAAAAAGATATGAAAGAGAACATTTTACTTTCCATTTAATGCTAATGAGACAGTGTTGAAAATTTATAAAAGAAATTCATCAAAATAAGTATTATTAAGATTATACGTAAATAGCCTTCTTAAGCCATTATGTTTTCGTAAATTAAAATTTAGAAATTTCACTCTCTAGTCCACTTATGACTTACTGACCACAATAACTGTGGTTGTTTAGAGAATTCATAGTTGCAAAGTTTTTATACAAAGAGAGGTATTCTAATATAATGAAAAAATAGCCTTTTGAATTTTTCTTCTCATAATTTCTTTCTTAATAAGCTTATACTTATAATTCAGTAACGTTAGTTTTAACTTTCAAAGACTGGGTTTTAACATATGTGTTATTTATTTTAGTTTCATATACATAAATGATCAATTATTAAAATATAACTGAAAGTGAGCAAATTTACAGTTACCTAAAATCTCCAGGAAAATATTTAAATACATCCTTCAAATTGAATCACAGTCTTTTAGATCAATGCAGCGAAAGGAAAAGAAATCTTCAAAAGGAAATTATCTGGAGACTAAAGTCGCAAAAAAGTAGTCCAATCGATTAAAATAACTAAGGAATTTATGTAATCTTAATACAATGAACAATATTTCTTGTTTAAGTATTTCTAAATCGGATTTGTAGAATTTTCCCCTTTGTTAAAATTTTCCATGAGAGAAAATTTTCCGTCAGTTTCTAGTAAGATCGTTCAAAGTTTTTTAAATTTTTTTATAATGAGTAAATTGTTGCAAATGGATTTTTTGCAGTAAAATAATGCACAAAAAGAAAAAAGCTTAAGATTATTATCGTATTAAAATCATATCTTGCAGGATTAAAAAAGAATATTCAAGTAAGGAAAAAGAACTGTTTGAAATCATTTACAGAACATTGATTCTTCGTAACTACGTTACTTTTAAAAATGTTAGAATATAAAAACTGAAAGCTATCACTTAAATTGGGAAAAAAAGAATGGTGAAATATTCCTTTAAAATAAAAAGTTTCGTTTTTCATTCATTTATTATATTTCTTTCGTAAAGAAAAAAAATTTGCTCTCTTAAAATGAATTGAATAACTTAATAATTTTTATATCAAGTTATTCTCTTCATTTCAGTATTTTCTAAGATTTAACATCAAGATATTTGTATTTTAAAAATTTATTGAACTGCAAGATACAAAAGAATAATAAGTTAAAAAGGTACATTATTTCATAACAATTTTTGAAAAATGTTTGAAATAATATACCATTTGATTGTTTCGCGAAAATTGTGATAGATATTGTTACATTTTCTTGCATATTGATGTCAATTTGTATCATAAGAAATCTTTTTAAATAAAACTACAAAGTAAAAGGATAAATTTTTATTAATATTTTATGCGGAAATTTTGTTTGTCAATTCATATGAAATTATTATCTTCTATATACATGAATTAATAATTGTTTGTTCATAAAAAAATTTTAAATTTTTCATAAGAAATTAAAATGACCGATGAGATTAAATTTTACAAGAAACAAATGCAATGATATTTAACTTTCAAATTTATTCATGGAGACCTAAGCTTTTAACTGTGGAAGCAAAAATACCTATCATATGTTATAATCTTTTCCAATTATTATAATATAATTTTTAGTACCTTAGCTTTCTAACGATACTGTCTTTCTGAGATGGGTATAAATAGTATTCTCTGCATTATTTTGAAATAGTATGTGTACAAATTTCTAAGGATTTCGTCAAAAATATTGGACAATTATTGAAGTTCAACGTATTGGTATTTCCATATAATAGACCGTGGAGAAGGTAAGTGATTCAATTTTAACTCAAATTTATTACATTCGGGAAAGTCCTTGTTAAAAAAGTTTAAAGGGTAATAGGTTTCTTCCCATTTTTTACACAGTAAGTGTTCCTTGCAATTTAAATTTTATTGTCACCAATAAAATTTAAATTGTTAATCGTTAATTTCATTATTACTAATTTAAATGCAAACTTGGAGAAAATAAATAAAAAAAATATTTAAACTCTCTATTATTGAAGTCAAATTATTAAAAGTTTTTTAATGCAGATAATTTAATTCAATTACAGAATGAAATCATAATTTTGAGCATTTTATATGTTTTATAAATTTTCCTTAATTTACAGTTTTTACAATAAAAAAGTGAATGAGTGACAAACGATGAAAGGAATGGCTCTGCTGTTATTTATTGGAGAATTTTTAAAAACAGTGCTGAACTCCTACATAAGTACTTTAATAAACAAAATTTAACATCAGAAAATTTATAAAAATAAGTAATAATACTATTAAAATATGTAAAGTTCAAAAGTAAAAGACATTAATGTTTCTCAATTAAAAAATACTAGCAAATAGCCATTTATTTTTTACATATTATTGAAAGCATAGAGTATTTTCTTTTATCTTAAAAGTAAACAAAGTACAATTTTTTTAAAATGGCGCTGAGTTTAAAATATTATATAAAATATGTTTTTAAAAGTTAATTAAATCTTTAGAGATAGATTTGAAATAAGTTTTATTTACTTTTCGTTGCTATAAATTTGTGAGAAATAAACGTTTTAATCAACGACTTAATAAAATTAATAATTTTCATTCAATAAATCAATATTTTACTTCTGAAATTATTAGAATGGTTGTGAATTAACTTAATTTCATTGATATACTTTCAAATTTTCCGAAAATATTCCTTGCTGTGGAAGATACTTTGTTTTATTAGCTATGAAAATAACACTAAACATTAATTAAATACATCGTATAAATTACTGTTAACTTAATTGGATCTACTACTCAATATATTATTTTCCATGTACTATTTAGAGTAATTTCAATTTCATTTAATATGATAAATGAAACGTTTTGCACTTTTTCTTCTTGAACAGAAGTGTAATTTACTTATAGGTTAAAGTGTAAAACAACTATAACTACAATTTGAAACTCTGCCAACAATTTGAAAGTTATTTCTCTTTATCTTAATGTTTTGTTCTTTTAATAAGAGAAATATAATATTCCATTTAATATAAAACTTATGTAGATATTACTTGAAATAAAGAAGCAGAAAATTAAAAGAAAACTAAATATTGCGATTAAATTGAATAGAAGGGAAAAAAAGGAGATGCTGCATATTCCATAAGAGTTGATGATACTGCATAGTTTCTCAGTAAAAATAATTTTTTAGTTAAAATATAGGATATGGAAATAATTCGATATTAAATAACAACTAAAAACTTTCCTTCCAAAAAAATCTAAAAAAATAGATTTTCAAAAGTTCCATATTTAAGATGTTGTGGTAAAAAAGGTTTTTTCTCGCCAAATAATTCTAAAAAATATTTTAAATTTTGTATATTAGTTAGTGACAATTACATATGTGTAAAGAAATACATGCAAACATGCATTCACATATATGGAGATATATATTATACTTATGAAAAATATTTTTTGACATTTTATTAAGTATTGTCTTATGGAATACGTGTTGAGAAAATGATAATATAAATGGTTTTCTCTATTTGTTCCATATTTTTTATTAGTTACAGAAATATTAATATTTTATTTATTGAAATAGTATTGAAAATACATCATGGTATTTTATTATCACATAGGGTAAATATTTACGGCTTCTTCACAACAATATTTCTTAAATTTGTAGTACAGGTAACTCCAATATCACTTACAACATTTAAATCAGAATAATTTTAACTTATATTTGGAGGTGAATATCAAGTTTACAATTAATGTAAATTTTATTTTAATACTTTAATTAATTTTTAATAAAATGATTTGACATTTTTTGACATATGGAAAATATGAATAAAGAAATTGTTTCAAAGTTTTCTGTAGTTAGAAATATTACCTAAAATTAGACAATCGACTATCTACAAACGTTCTGATTTCATTCCTTTATGGCAGCTAAGCGATTATGCATTGGTCAAGATTTATTGTATCAATGTAAAAATTGTTATATTTTATTCTCGGACATGATTTAAAATGGAATTGTGCATCGTTGGAAAGTGTTGCGAAGACAATTTGATATCTATTGAAAAAGAAATAGCAAAATTTAAACAATTATTTTTCACTTTATAATTACTTATTTCAAATATAATTTTGAAATTGCACTTGATATTGAATTTTCCTTTTGAAGGAATTATTAACACAGAGGAAAACTGTATTGTGTACCAATTGATAGGATTTAATTTTATTTCATTT
>JAPDSC010043995.1:0-11720 GCA_026290005.1 Latrodectus geometricus
TGTGTGTGTGTGTGTGTGTGTGTGTGTGTGTGTGTGTGTGTGTGTGAATATTTAGTGTATATTTAAATAGAGTGTTTATGAGGAAGAATGACTCTTAGATGTCCCCATATAGTAGGATGAATATGTCCAGTAAAAAAATTAGATTTGTTGAGTTTTTCATATGGTCTTAAAGACTATTTAAAATATTTCTTAAAATTGTTTTCCTCTACATAATACTTCTTTATGACACTTAAAAGTTTTTCCTCAAATTTGTTGTGTGGAAACGGTGTTGATTTCAAAATGTTTTTATTTTAATCTTACCGTCTGCATCATGCTACAAAAACAACTATCCTACTAACAACTAACAACTAAATCAATGCATTCTAATGCATTGGGAAAATAGAACGAAATGGCAAATCCCTATACGCCGTGTGATATACTTTCTTTTCTTAGCTTCAGTCAGAACTGATACTCTAACTGCCATATTCTCCAACCAGATTTAAACTAGATTTCAGGATAAAGCGCGAGTTAAGTCATGAAACGTTATTCACCACGACAAAAACAGCGATTAACTTGCCTATATGAATCCCTAGAATAACTCTACGATTTCGGAGTGTTAGTACCGAGTCAGCAAACGATAGCGGACTTAAGAGATATGTTTATTTACATTGATGTGCAAGATTGCTAGCCAATCATAAGCCATCTTACATGTCGTGTTCGGTTAACTCCATAGTTGTCTTACACGGGAATTTCCCCGCTTCGTGAATAAGAATCGGTGAGTCATGCTAGAGTTGAGTTATATCCGAGATAGGGTACACTCAAGTTAACCCATGTTTAGTGAATACGGCCGTAACAGGTTTTCATTCGCCATGCGAATTTGATGAAGCGGAAAACCATCTGGGTTTTAGTAATCTTTAAAACTATTGATTGATTAAAAATGATGCAAAGTTGTACGTGTGTTGCTCTGTATATCTTTTGCCACTTTCTTCTATACTAGAGAATGACAAATTATTAACAGCCATATTGCATACCATGTTTTCCTTTTTCGACATCAATCTTAAAAATTTTAACAAGTATTTTAGAATATTTTATAAATTCATTTTCTTTTGACTCTTTTACCATGCTTTAGATGTTAAAAAAACCAACAAAGATAAATTATATAACATATGTTTTAACCAATTTTTTTTCTTTATTGAAAATAGCTTGATTCTGTTTTTATATAGGATTAGCCCTTATGTAAGAGTTGTATCAATCGGTAACATTTGTATTCAATAATCAGTCTATCATAGCAATTTGACATCTGAATATACATTTTAAATTTTATGATTAGAAAGTTTAATATAAGATCATCTTTTCGAAAATTTAGTCTTTATATTTTCAAATGTTTTTGCTTAACAATTTCTTTTAATATTGTTTACATTACTTTTGAAAATAATACTGTTAATAAATTATAATATTTTGATAATAAAACTCTATACCTTTCTGACATGAAATTGATTTTATGACTTTTAAAAATAAAGTTATTTTGATATTTATTTTCGCGTTTTGATCATATATCACTAAAAATGTTTAAAGTAATATTTCTAATTCTAATAAAATTACGGGTAGATGCAACCTTATTGAATTTTATGTAAAATTAATTGCATATTTTAAGTAGGCTGAACGGTATAAAAAAGTGAATTAATTTTGTTTACTTTGATATTTTTATTATTATTTTAATGTCTGTCTCAATCCTTCATTTATTATATTTTAATATTTTTGTAATGAAAATAATTATCAGAGAGAGATTTATTATCAAAGCCATTATCTCATTAACAAGAATTACCAAGAATTATATATTTATATATTGAAATGTTCACTAATAACTAAAATCCATTTCTGATTTAATTGTCTGATTTATTTGTTTTTTTATGGTTATTTTTTCATACGAAGGTAAGTTTGGCTGGATCCTAGAATTCAAAATAGATTTCTTAACCATTACAGATATACACTCTTGATGTAGGACTCGTTTCCTCGAATGACAGATTTGACAGAATGACATTTTATTAGAAAAAATAACTGGTCTTTTTAAGTATTTGCAATTAACTTTATGTTAAAAAAATGCATATTTTTAAAATTTTAAAATCAGTATAGTGAAATCAAGGAAATCTTTGTTTTAACGAATTTCAAAAATGTTATACAGTTTTTAACAATTTTTTATTTAGATTTTGCTACTCCGTACACATTTTCAGAAGTTAGAAAATAACCGAAAAAGTATTATTTAATTTTCAAACTACCATTTTCATAAGAGTACTGTATTCAATCTACTTAAGTAAATTGGCAATGCATATTGTTTGATCCTTAAAAAGTCAATCAATGAAATCATTTTAATCTTCTCCTTTTTGATTTGTTCTCTATTGCTGAGATTACACACAAATCAAGTATCATGAAAATGAAAATATTGTTTTTACTAGTTTCTAAACCATTAATACTTTTCAGACATTTACAAACAAGTAAGATTTTTTTCAATTATCATATGAATTCTGTTCCTGCAAAACATATTTTTATGAAAATTATTATTATTTATATTTTTTGTTGTTAGAGAGAATTATACAATCAACATATTTTCTCAGTTTTAAAATATATATTTTACGAAGCTATTATTACATTCATCAGTGTATTTTGAAATATTTCAGAAAATTTACAAAATTATTTTCAAGTTTTTCCGTTAAAAACTTTGAGATTACTATTTGCTTAAACAATTTAGTTTAAAAAATAACATTTTTACATACAAATATATGTGCTATGAGAAAATGAAGTTTAACTAATTAAATGTATAAAATTTATAAAAAAATTAGTTTTTATGATTCCATGTGGCAAATTATAAGTTAAAAAGATTTTAATCCATTTATTTCTAAAATTAGAAGTAATACCTTACCAAATGAAGAATTAGTTATGAAATTTTCAGATATTGGTCAAATCTTTGTTGTATATAGTGATTATCTAACATTAAAACTTAATTGATTTCACATTTGATTAAGTAAATCACCAATGTTTAAGTTTTGAATTCTCTTTGCTAAGGGCTGTTCAATTTATTGAATATGCAATTAGATTATTTTAAAAATGGCGTTTTGAGATAAACAATTTAGTAAAGTTAAAAACTGTTCAATATATCAATAAAGGTTGTAAAAATGCAGAAAAATTAGGTCGCAAAATGATTTAAGATTGTTAATATTATGAATATTTAATATTTCAAAACAAAATTCTATTAAATTGTGTATACATGGACAACAAATTATCTATTCAATTTGTTTCAATAATTTGCTTATAAAAATTTTTCAAAGATGGCCTTGGAATTTAGATCTGTATTAGTAAAAATATTTTTTCCATTATTTAGAAATTTTTAATTAGTACTATATTAAATAGTTACGTAATTAAAAATCAAAATGAAACAAACTTAAAAATGTTGTGTAGATGTTTCTAAAATTGCATTTATGATATACATTTTAGATGAAAGATAAATATTTTAGCAAAATTTATCTGAGAAACATTATTTGTAATTAAATTGAAAAAATAATTAGTAAACATTTATCGTGTTTATTCATCGTCAACTGTTTCCCTTTATTAAAATTTAATAATATTTAATTTATAGATTAAAACAATATCATAAAATGTTTGTAAGTCAATAAAATTCTATTTAAAATTAAATAAAAATTCTAGCAAAAGTTAATTAAATTACATATTCAAAGCCATGATTATTTATATATTTATCGAATTCCAAAATAATTATTTTTAACATTTTGTATTTATATACCAAGGAAAGTTTATCAAAAATCATTGAAAAACTGTTAAAATTAAATTTTTTTATTGTTCAAAAAATAAACTTTTTAAAACAAAATTAGTCTTAAAAAGTGTTTGCATTGTTTAAAATATTTTGTGTATCGAATTAAAATAATTAATTCACAAGCAGAAACTGTATAACTAACATTAGAATATTTGAGTAATTTTTAAGTTTTGTAATACGTTTAAGTAGTTTTGTATTTACTGCCAATTAAATAAAATGTCACATTTTTCTGCAAATGAAGAGAATTGGATGACTGAAATATATTTCCTGGTTTAAAAGATAGCTTCTTTATTTGCATAATGAAATTAGAATTATGCATGAAATGAATGTTTCTGTGTAAACATATATGTTATGAAAAATGCAAATTAGTTATTCCTTAAATAATGAAACTATAAATAGTAATTGCAATTTCACTAAGTAATCTGTATTAGTGAAATATTTTTCTTTTGTGCAGTATTTATAGTATAAGAAAAATCTTCATTCGTTTATAAAATTAAGAAAATTGTTTTCTAAATTATGATAAAAATATTTTCATTAATTTTTACAGATTTAATATATTTTGTGAAAATTATTTATTTAATATTATTTATTTGTTAACTCATTTAGTTGCTTTAAATTACATCATATTGTTAAATGTTCAAAATTCCCAGTTTCAAAATCTTTCAGATGTTTTTAATGGTATTTGCATTAATTATTTACAGATTGATACTTATGTTCAACTTAAGATTATTACCATGTTTCTCATTTAAATATATTTTGTTCATTTGAGTTTATTAGTTTTTATTATCCTTTACATTTGCATATCCAGAATGATGATACATGAAATTAATAATTTAGAGTCTTATAATGATTAAACTATAATTTTACAAGATTTATAATGGTAGAAGAAATCATTATAACTATTGATGGAAAACATTTAGGATATTAAATCACATTCTTTACAAAGGAAAAATTTGGGATTTTGTATACAGCATGTGCTAATTAACACCTGCGATTATTTTATATTGTTATGTTGCAATGTTTCTGATAGCAGTGATAGATCATGATTTTAATTTAACTGACAGTTATTAGGTAGTGTTTTAATGCATTTTAGAAAGAATCCAAGAATTTTTATCTTGCTTAAGAGCTATCAAAATATAGTAACTGTGATTTCATGTGTTAAAATGACTTATTTGTGTTAAATGTGTTGACTTATTTGTGTTAAATTTGTTGTTTTTTCAATGACATAACGAACTCTGCTTTAGAGAAAATAATACATACAAATTATGGATTGAGATAAATTTCCACCAATTTAAGTTTAATAATATTCAAAATATGTCATCTACTTTGAAGCGTTAAGTACAATTGAAGTTCATATAAACTTAAATTTAATGAAGTGCTTAAAAAGTGGATAAATGATCTCAAAAAGAATTAATGCCCATAAAATAATATGCTTTCAGTATTGTAACTTTACGTAATTAACATTTTTATTGTTAAAGAAATAGAGTATATAATTATCATTTCTCCTTTTCCATAGTTTGCTCTTTAATGATTAGTTATTTTATTTTTACACTTTCTTTAAATACATTTATTTAAGCATTTTTATAAAGCTTCTACACAGATTTCACTCCAAACTATTCCATTAATAGATACGATCTGCACTGGAGTGTAAAAATAATATGAGAAAATTGCAAGAATTCATTTATTACATACAACAAAGATTCCTTTTTTTTAAAAACTTACTGTCATCCATGGCTGTAAAAACTTGTAATACTATCAGTGAAAGTAAAAAAGCAATAAATTGTATGATAATAATTACAATGATTATTGATTTTTAAATAACATAACTTCACCTTTTTAAAATTAATGCTTTCAGTAAAATTATCAAGAATGAAGTCTAAACTTTTCCAATCCATATTAACTTTAAAGAACGCCAATTTAAAAAATCTAACTTAAATCTTGAAGTATAATATTATAAGGAATTCTTTTTAAATTATATATATGTCTTGGAAAAGAAATAATTCTTTTAAAGATTTTGGAATTTTACTGAAAGCAATGTGTGTAAACATAATTTGCTTAACATTAATTTTTAAAATCTGAAGTAGGGATCTAATATATGTGTGGAAACAAACTATCATACAGTTCAAAATCAAATGAGAAAAAATTCATACTTTCAACAAACAACCAAATATATGAGAAAAAGTTAGTTAAAAAAAGTACGCTTTCAATGGAAACTATTTGTTATTCATTTATGATAATGTGATAAAAAAATTCTTTTCCCAGGAACATGCATTAAATTTTGTAAAACTTTGTGTGGAGAAGTGTAATTAAAAAAATTCTTTGCGGATACTAGTTTCAAAGTTGCGTATTGATTTAAAAGTTAATATACGTTTATTTTATAACTTTGATTTGTGATATGAGATAAAAAAAAACCATTAAAAAAGTGGATTTTCAGATACTATTGACCAGGTATATAATTTTTCAGCAAATTAGACAACAAAAATTAACACGAAAGTAATAAAAAAAGCAACAAAAGCTAGCACAATTGCCACACAGTTTCAATAAAACTGCAAAGGTAAATAAAATTATGCATACCTTAGATATTAATTTAATAACAATAAGTAACATAATAAAAAAGAGAAACATAAAATTTTATTTATTTATTACCATTTTTATTTGTTTATATACAATATCTTTGAAAATATTGTATTTTATTTTTATTTTTTTAATATTAATTCCTTCTTTTATATTTTAATATTTGATAATTTTTAATCATATTAAAGAATAAAAATAATATTGCGATTTTTTTTTAAAATAATTCCCTTAGAAAAAAACGTCCAGTTTTAATATCGGTGGTAAGATATTTCGTATGCAACTTTAATATTTACTGAAGGAATATTTCTGAAGATTTAAATCGCAATTTCTGAAATTATATACTGAGTATTTTTATGCATATAAGTTAAAAATATAAATCCTTATATATTCGCCAAAAATAAAATGAATTTGATAAAATGTTTTAATGTTATTCTATCAAAGAAAGTAATTTTACTAATTTAATTTTTCTAATCTCTTCTTGGCTAATTTTAATTTGTCTTAAGTTAATATATTCAATACTGACTAATTCCATCTTATTAAAAATGTAACTTACTTAGAAATTTTCACTTTTATTTGGTAAAATTAGTTTTAAATTTAAATTCCTTGACTGATTTGCATTTTAAAAAATTAAATAAAACTTTTACCTTAGTTTACAAATTAAATATTTTACACTTTTTAACACTTTTATGTGTGTCAACAAAATCTATAAATATTACACACTTATTCCACGAATATTTTTTAGGAATTCAATTGAAAACGATTACACGGAAGAAAATGAATCTAATTACTGGAAAACTTTCTTTGACTAATTCAAAGTAAAAATAAGATGCTTTTAAGAAATTGCATTGCAGCATTTGTAAATAATTTAAAACGTGCTTATTTGAATTTATTGCAAAGTTGTTAATACCGAAAATTTAAGCATTGTTTACTTCACTCCGGAACTCTTCTTGCTTCAAGAAAGAAGAATTTGGTTCTTTTTCCTATTTTAAAATTGTCATCTATACATTATCTCCGAAAGTAGAGAAAAAATATTTACGTATATGTTCTTTTATTCTTCCTATATTTTCACAGTGCACTTTTTTAAATAACTATCTTTAGTTTTCATTTTATTGCGAAAATTATTGTTTCTACTCTTTACATATATTTTAGGAAAAGTGACCAGTGTCGTAATCAAACGGGTGTTCACCTTTCTCAGTGCATTGTTGGTTGAAAATACGTTGAACAAGAACGAAGAATGTTCAAACTTTAATAGTTAATAGCTTCGAAACAATAGAGAATTTTCAAGAGCTTTCTACATTTTATTTGATTTTATTTCAACTAATCTATACATTAGACTTCATTTTATGATGCAAAACATCCATTTGAGTTTCTGTCAATTAAATTATTTTTCAGTGTGTACATACGTGATAAATTGTAGGATTTCATGTTTAAACTTAAACTTCAGCATGATTAATTTTTTTTTACCCACTGGTGTTTTCTTTACTTCTATATGCGATTTTCAAAAAATATCTAATATGTGTCTTGCTTTTGATCTTATTCTAATAACTGAGTTATAATTGAATAATAATTGAGCCTTTTAAGTTAAGTAATAATTGAGCCTTTTAAGTTCAAACCCAAAATTTAGGTAGACTTTTATCCTGATAAAATTTAAACTAAGTAAGTATGTGGTAAGTTAGATGTTAATAATAAAATTATTAAACCAGGCACAAATTGAAACGCAATGAAATGGGTACATTAAGCTAGTTATTGTTTATAAAATCATGATTAAAAAATATTTGTAGCATGTTAATTCTTAAGAATTTTCTTTGAAAAACAAAGATTTATTTTCTATTAAATAATACTACAAAATTATTAAAAATTATGTTGAAATCATTTTTTACTATTATTAAAACGAGCTAAAGAATTTTATTGAGAAAATATTATTTAAATGTTCTTTAGTTAATTTGAAATACATTTTCACCTAACCACCAAAAAGGTAGTAAAAAGTTTAAAACATCGTATTGAAAATTAAAAAAACTTGAATAAACAGTGTAAAATCAATATCTTAAAAATATTTAGAAAATCTTCTATTCCAGTTCATAATCAAGTGAAATTTTCTAATGGCGATGTATTCCACGTAAACGGAAAAGTAAAATTATTAAATCTGTAACAAAAAATATTTAGCAAAAATATATATAAAAATGCTGTTTCTTTTTAACACACACATATTCCCAAATACGTAATTAAAAAAATTCTAATATTTAACATTTCAGTTCTAATTTCTAATTCCTAATTAAACACCATGATTAATTCTTAATATAAAAATTCAACGAATATAACTTTTTGAGTTTACTTTTTCATTAATATTCACTATGTATACAAGTTAATTTTATTTTTAATCATTTTATTTCAATATTTATATTTACTGCAGATTCAATTTTAGTTTTAAGGGATTGGGATTTAAGAAGAATATTTTTAAAAAAAGCAACTTCATGTTGGTATAAGTCTCATAGGCTTATGAGCTTGTTGACAAAGATCTAAGGTTTAATCTCTAGTGTATTCAAGACCAAATACTTATCTACTTTTATTCATTTATTAGCTTTACTCTTATCTTCTGTTTCAGAAGCGATTATATGCTATAAATGCACCAGGTGTAATCTTTTATGCTTATAAGAAAACTCTTTTATATCACCTTAACTATTATAGCTGCAATAATTTTAGGCTTTGATATTTTATTTGCAAGCATTATTAAAGAATAATTTTTAGGCTTAGATATTTTATTTGCAAATGTTACTAAAGGATAATTTTTGTTAGTGTAATAATGATAATTTTTTTAAAAAAGCATTTATCGAGAATAAATCTGGTAAAGATCTTTTGGAAGTTAAAAAATAATTCCTTTGAAGCTTAGATTATTAACGATAAGATAATAAAGATATTTTCCTATTTATTCAGTAAATATATATGTAGCTTTATTAAATAATGTATTTCTAATATATTATTTTAACTTACATACAAATTTTATACAAAAATGTATTGTATAAAAGAATTTAATTTAAAAGGTTTAAATTTTTCATCAGATATTTATTTTTCGTTACATTTCATTTTAATAAAATATAAGATATTCGTTAACTTGAATATGCATTTCAGTTAATGAATATTTTATAGTAATATAGAATTCTCTTCTTAATTGAATTTCTTCTCATTTTAAAATGAAATTATCTTAGAAATACCAAGTAAAAATAATTAAATTTTAAACTCACATGGTCTACATTACTTGTATATATAATGCTGTGTCCCTTTACCACATAAAATGATATTTCAATACATTTGTTATTTACATAAACAATTACACAAGCACATGAAATTATTTTTTAAATATTCCAATTTCAAAATTTAATTTTTAACTCAACTTTTTTCTGATTTATATTTTTGTCATTTTAAGATAATTAATATTAAACAAACAAAATATTGAGCTATCTTAAAAAATAAAATAATTTTCAAGAACTTTTGAAAATTTAATGAACTTTGCTATTTTATATATTTAAATTCATTTATTATTCGATTTACAAGCTTGATATTTCATTTAAATTTTTAATATATATTTTAATATTTTTCTTATGGTTTTTTTATGAATTTCAACTCTTAATAATCTTTTTCTATTTATATTTTTTAAGAAAATTTCATCTGGAGATATTACAAAAAAGGAATCTAATTTTTATATAATTTAATTATAATTAGTGGCGTATTATATATTTATTTTATAAATTTCAAAAATTTAGAAGTAGAAAAAATGATAAGTAAGTATAAAGTATAATTTGTGAGCTTTAACAGGAAATTAGCTTATTACCAACAAATAAGATACAAATAATAAAAGAGTAATAAATTTGTGAGACCTTCTAAAATGTGGTATTTATTTTATTGGTAAGTGCAAGGTAAAGTGTTTCTGAAGGCCTGAGCTAAAACTATACCTCAAAAAGAGACAAACGACATGAAATTATCGTGGTTTTGTCAAATTGACAAATGAGACAATTTTTCTTTGAGTGAGATTACCTGGATTTTGCTGACAAAAGCGGAATCACTGCAATAAACGTTTCAGACAGCAATTTTCCTTACAAGATAACAACTTGAATACGCTTGCTGATCTTAAATGATTCTTTCCATTAGTGACAATCTCATAAGCACTAAGAATCAATCACTTATTGCAATTTACTTAAATGGTAAGGAGAACATGAGTTTAAATAGCTCAGAAAACACATTTTGTTATTTTTTGCTATATATCATTTAGTATTTAATGGCATCAATGAATTTTTAAGAAACTAAACGAGTGTAAGTGCTTATTTTGTTCTCTTTTTTTGTCAAATTTTTATTTTGTATAAAGATTTAAATACGTCTAATTTTAAGGGTGATTTTATCATAAGCCATGAATACCTTATAATAAAATTTAAATTTTTTTGGATATTGGAAATGAAAGAATATTATATAAATGAAAATTTTATAACTGAGCTTTTATGTAAAGTGTGACAATTTCAAAAAAGCTGAATTAGTATATAAATATGTTTTATTTTATAACTTTTAATTAAATTCAAAAATAAAAAATAAACCTTGAGTATGGCAAAATCTAAAATCAAAATAATATAACTATATCTTATAATTTTATCTTTAGTGTATAAAGATACCTTATAAATGAAATCTGAAATTTATTTAGAATCGAGAATTTTGAAGTGACAGTACCTTACATAATCGAAAATTAATCTCAATTCAAATTCAACAGAAAATATTTATCATGGTACGCAGATAAAAAAGTGAAATTTAAGTAAATTTTTTAATCAAACTCAAAAATATCACCTCTAGTGAAGGTTCAATAGAGTATTACAATAAAGTATTTTAAATTCAACTTTTTCATCATAATAAAGTATAACAAGCACAAAGTTAATTTAGAAAAATTTTAGAATTTCTATTACTTCATAAGCTTTAAGAAATTAAGTATATTTTAAATGAAAAGTAAGACCCATTAATTTTAATCATTTATCTAAATAAAAATCAGGAACCTAAATGATTCACTTTTTTAAATTTGAAATCTCCTTCTTAAAAATCACTTTCACATCTCGTGATTGCTTCTGGGATAAATACATAGCTTCAAATCAAATGGTTTTCAAGATATTAATTAATATTTGTTGAGATCATTTTCCTCTTATTTTGGAGAACATAACTTTGTCTTGTTTTCTATCATCAACATCCTTTGCACATGGCTCTGTTTTTAGAGACTGTGCTGTGTATATTTTACAGGTAGTCATTGATCTTTCCTTGATCGTTTAGCAAATGAATTTTAATATGGCTCATAACCAGACGGCCTTTATAAAATTCA
>JAPDSC010044003.1:0-14034 GCA_026290005.1 Latrodectus geometricus
TTCTTTGCAAAATAGTACTGATTACTAACATAGTATTTGTTTGTATGTAAATATAACTAGCTATAGTTCTTTGCAAAATAGTACCGATTACTAACATAGTATTTGTTTGTATGGAAATGTAACTAGCTATAGTTCTTTGCAAAATAGTACTGATTAATAACATAGTATTTGTTTTTACCGTATTTAAGTACTTGGCTAGGAATACATTTAAAGAAATATTAACAATGATGGAGGAATTTTCATTTCATTTTATGTGTATGTCTTTACACTGTAAAATAATATCTACCAATTTTTACTTGATATTTTTTTCAATATTCTTTTGAATATTTATTGTATATGTCAAGTAAATATTTATAGGTTTTACCTCCTTTACGGTTTATGCATCTCAATTTGATTATAGTTGATAATTTTATCTGTTTATAAGAAAATTTTTTTCTTATAGTTTTTATCTAAGTTTTCAACAGCATTCAAATAAATATATAAACAATGAAAAGCAAGTTAGTTTTTTTCATCATAAAATACTATCAAAACAGATTCTAATTGCCAAACACGTTTGTTTTATTTTTAATATATTTTCACTAATAATGAGCAGCGTATAAAATTTATGGATGGAATCAGAATGTAAAGAGACAAGTATTCTATATATCACTCTCTACCTAATTTACTTAAATCTCAACTGAATAATAAATTGCATTTTTTTTATTTTATTGATTTTACCCTCATTTTATATATATTCACTGTTAATCTTTTTAAAGTGATGAAAGTATAATCAATTATACATTTCTTAGGCAAATAATTGAAATGAATTTTTTCATCTTTCCTTCTTTTTTCCTTTTATTTTACAACTTTATTTATATTAGGTTTGGGAAAAAGAAATGCCTTATTTTTTCGATCGATGACGGTAGTGTTCAATATCTCGTTAAGTATTGATCAAACAATTTCAGATTTGTACTTATTGGAAAGATCACATGTCACATTAACACAAGAACTTACTGTTTTTTATTTGGTGCATTCAGTTTTAAGGTACAGCGTGTAAAAAATGTGAGTCAATAATAAGAAAATGCTGTATATTCAAAGTTCTTCTTCGATAAAGGTGAAGATACAAGTTAGTAAGTCAAAAATCAGGAAATGTGTTTATGGTCTTGATACTGTAACAGACATTTATGTGTAATTTTAATTTACTCGATTCCATTTCGGTATATTTGATGTTAAAGATACACCTCACCCAGATAGGTTTATCGTTGAAAATATTGATAAAACCACAAAAATGTCCAAAGTTGATTAGCATGTTAGTTGTCTAGAAGCAAAAGATCAGCCACAAAACGGTTTGAAATCATTTGCACAAAGCTAATCAACAATATGTAAATAAGGCATTGAAGTTCACATAAAAGTAATAGATTTTTTTTCCCAATCTAATATATCCCTGTTATTTAATTTTTATAATTTTTGGAATGAGAATATTCTTTTTAATACTATTATAGTAAATATTTAGATACATATGAGATTATAGTGAAATTGGTTTAGTTTATTTTTGACCGTATCTCTAAGAAAATTTAACTGATATAAATAATTTAAGTATTATAATATATCTAGATGTATAAAATTTCCTTCAAGGAAAACGATCAGAACAGTGAATAAATTGTACTTGAAATTTACTTAAAAATAAAAAAAAAATTAAGAATACGATTCTAAGAAATTATTTTTCTTTAGAAATTACGGTAGAAAAATTGGTTCTAAGATTTTAATATCTTTCAGTTTTTACTTTGGGATTCTTGTATTATTTACACATTTTAGGTTAAAAAGGTCATTTATCAGATTATGTATTATTTAATCTTACATTAATCCTAACTCATCTTTAGTAACAATGACGAATTTCTCTTCAATTCTAAAAGTTATAATTTTAGAATTGAAAAAGAAATCGTCATTGTTATTAGCGATGATTAAAGATTAGCTATTTAAATTATGCTTAAGAAGCTATTTATAATTTTGATTTAAATTGAACTACAAACATCCCTGCCTGAGATAAGAATCGAACCTACGATCTGCTGAACCAGAGCTCTAACGATTGAAGCCAAGTCAGATGCTGATCATCTTCATTGAAAGCATGAATTATTTCGATAAAACATCTAAATTCTTATGGAGATTTGTATGAAGCTAAAATAGCAGTGACGATGATTGTGACAAAACATTGTGGAATTCTGACTGGGGATGCTTCTTTGTTGATCAAGCTTTTTCTTTAATTTATATATTATTACAAGATTAATTCTATTTATGAAATTGAAAAGACTACCAAAATTTCGAGAAATTTTAATGTAAGCCTGATTTGAAAAAAATAAATGTTATAAATTTCCCTCATAAAATTTGACATTTTTTATGAATGAAAAAAAATGTAGACGATATGAAGAGTAAAAGAAGGATAAATAATACACTTTTCAGTAAAAGAGAATAACTGAAATATTTTAAATTTTGTACTTATCCTGATTTATTAAACTTTATTTTAATAGAAAATTTTATGCATATTATTTTTTTACCTCAGTTACTTTATATTTTATTCAAATCATCAATGCTGAACTAATATGACTTCATCTGTGACTAATTAATTAGGGCTTGTATGTGAAAAATTCTTGTCATTGTAGTTTCAGAAAATGAATTTAGTTTATTTTACAAAATATAGATTATCACTCACTATTTGGAAGTTCTTATAGAATATTTTTTTACAAGAGAAAAACGGAAATGTATCGAATTTTCTGTTTGTTGTCTTCCATTTTTAAAACCTTGAACTCGTAACTGAATTAATCAAACAAAAACCGCAAGAAGATATTTTAGTGTCAAATGTCACCTTTCCAACGAGCATAAATCTGAAATTGTTTAATAGATACCTCACGAGATATCGATCACTACAGACGTCTACTGAAAAATAATGGATTACTTTTTTCCCAACCTAATATTTTTAAAACTTACTTATTGATTACGTTCTATACAAATAAATAAATAAATAAATAATAAAAATCGTATAAATAAATCAATTTAGAAATAATGCAGATATAATAAAAATTAAAACCAAATGAAGAAGAGGCCTCAACAAAATATCAATCTAGAAAAAAGGGGTAAAGTATTTTTATTATAATTTCAAACGCATTTCCTACAAAAATATTTTTCGTCCATAAACTTTCATCATTTGAATATTATAATTAAATCGTAAAACAATCGTTTAACTATAGCTATTATTAATTAACTATATTAACTATAGCATTGTTGTGAAATTGCAAAATTAACTTCCAAATTTTATGCATAATAATTTAAATTATGAAAAATAAAGGCATTTTTTAGAAGAATTTTGCTCGTTCGATTGTCAAATGAAAATAAGTTTTGTGACATGTTACTTCCCTAGAAAACAAACTCATACAAACCACTAAAATAAAACATAATTCCAATGCTTGGCCATCTCTCTTGAAATCATTAAAATGAATTGTCCCTTCGAGATTTCATTCAATAAAATGGAGTCTCCCATTTGCGTGACAAAGTAAACTAAAGTATACAAAACAGTTAATTCAATGCATGAAAAGCCTATTTGCTGCCTGCTCTTTCAAATGTTTATACCAGTTCTATTATGTTTTACGCGCGCGCGGCATGCGTAAGACTACTATTAAACAACTGTTCCTGCACACGACGAAATGAAGCTTAAGGGGATGATAACAAATAAAATTAAAACAAAACTACATAGTTCAGGGATATAAAAAGGTATATTAACCCTTCTTTGCATGATTTTTTCTTTATTGGTGAAATAAATCAAAGTGATATAATTCATGTTCAAAATTAAAGGAAAATTAATTAAAAAATCTTAGTATATATTTATAGTATAAATTAAGCAAAAAACAATATGCTATAAATTTCCATCATCATCCAAAGTTAGATCATTAGCTTAGTACTAAATAGAAATAAAAGAGGAAAATAAGAGAAAAACGTGTTACAAACCTTTCTTCTTCTCATTTTCACTTTTTTTAGCAATAGAAACTCAAATATAATAAAACAAAATTAAAAACGAAATCATACGTTTATTGCAACTACAACAAACAGAGGAATGAGAAAACTTTAAGCTCGTTTTACTGATAATGACACTTGTTTATTTTTGACAGCTATGTTTCTTTTTATGCAATGGACATTAAAAAGGTATCCAAACACGATCAACTTAAAGTGAACTTGTTCTTTTATATAATTTTTGGGCATTATAGGTTATGATGGAAATTTCCACCATTATGCAAAGAAGGGTTAAATGACTTTTATGTACAAGCACAAGTTAAATTTCCTTCTGTTGAAAATTCCAATAAAAGATTAATATTTAGAAATAGTCATTTTTAAACTCTGGAATGTTGCTCTTTTAATTGTTCAATAATAGTTGCAAGTAGTAGAAACTTGTCAATTTTTTTTTGCAGCTATTTATAAAATTTTTATATAATAGAATCTTTCAAATGCGGGGGGGATTTGTGTGTGTGTGATACAAATAGAATAATTAACTTTAAATTTCACACAATAATACATTCTGATTTTTAAATCAATTCTATGCATATATTAAAAATGTAATGCTTGTATAGTAATAATGAGACTGAGAAGACATTTTTCATAAAAAGTTCATAGTTTTATTGTTATTTGAAAATTAGCTTAATGTAGGTTTTAAAGCGATGTCATCCAGAACCGTCAATCCGTTTTTACTGAGGTATTGTAACCATATCGATTAATTTTTGTATCAGGAACAGCTTAACTGTTAAATAAAATATGCTTATTAATTACAAAACAAATACATAAAGATTGTAAAAATCAATCAGAAATCCATTCTTTATTCATTTATATCTTTTGTATAATAGTAAATGGAATTCCATATTTCAATATAATTTAGCCCCTTTTTAATGAATTATGTTACTAACTAAATTTGAATGTAATAGTTTTCTTAATTTTTCTGGAAAAAGACACAATTATTTCATCTTATAAATTAAGATAAGTCCTAGACAGCTGTCAAACTTATCAACTCTCTTTGAAAATGTGTTGAATTTTTGGTGAAACTTTAGCTAGCAATACGTGAGATGGTTTTCAAATAAGTGATTCAAAAATTTTAAAACTTCTTTCTAAATTAATCTCACAATGTCATGTTCCTTGAATATCTTCTTCTTAATTTTAAAAATGTTCTTTTAATAATAATTTCAGAATTTATGAAAATAAGTATTCATTGGAAGAATTGAGTAGATAAATAAGAGAAAAGATTTTAAATACATATTTTTTAATTAAAATTTCTTTTACCACTTTAAACATTTTACTATAAAAGAAATCTATCAACTGATAAGGAGGCTTTCCGCCTTACGTTGTGGACTCTCTTCAATAAAAATTTCAAAATGATTGAATATCTTATCACTGTATTAGTGACAAAATTTTTAATATTCATGATGAATAATTTCTTTACTCATATTAAAATAGATTATTCACCATTATTCAAATGGTTCCTTTTAATACGAATTTCATCTAATTGGTAGGCTTTCTTTTAATAAATTAACTATATTCTTCTAGCCTAATCTTTTGTGAATATTTCTTGCTCATTTAATTTGTGGAGAATATCGGAAGAAGGCATGGAAAAATCTTTTGAATCATTTTGGAATTATGACACTCATAATGTTAAAAATTTTAATTTGACTTATAAGAACGCAAAATTATCTATAAGATGATCACAGGATTAGGTGATTGGTATAAATTCTAAATAATTTTCTTTTAAAACTAGAATATCGTTAAGTTAGGTGCATTAAGTAGGTTAGTATCCCCACATAAAATACAAGGTGTGTATAATTAGGTGAATCCCTTTTTTCCAAAATGAGAACAGATCTGCCCAGTGTGCAATTATTCATTTCTCTATGTTACGCATCATATGAAAAGATTTCTGAATTTTTTGATAAATCATTCTTCATGTGGTTGGTAGTTGAGAGGGAGAAACGTAACAATTATTACACGAATTAGAGAAGATAGTGAATATGAAATTCTGACAATGAAATAGCAATTTGAGTGAATAATAGTAGCATCAGATTTAAATTAGAATTCCAATAAGAAGAAAGTCAAAAGATATCATGAGAAAGTATGTTTTGCATTTCTATTTATTCCAAAAATATACCTTTTCTAATTTAAAGGATGATATAAACAACAAAGAGTTATATATATTTATTTAAATCTTGTTACCAAAAATGTCGTTTAAATCAGTCCAAAATATAAGAATTTTGTGAATACTTCTACTATTGTTGTTAGAACAGAATGCTTCAATTCTCACCTGAAATTCTTTAAACAAACTTAAATTATATACATAGGTATATTAGTTTCAATTATTTAAAGACCATAAAAATAAATTAGTTAAACTGCATATTGAAAATTCACGCCAATCCCACTTCTAAATACAAAATTTAATAGAGTGTTAAAAAAATTCGATAAAATATCACATATAGTGTTGAAAAAATACATTTCATATTTTAATGTTTTGGCATAGAAATTATTTTTAAATGGTTAATAAGTCATTATGTAGGTTATTCTCTCTTACATAAAGTTGTTTTAAATGATAAAAAATCTATATAAAAAACACCCTAAAACACTACTAATGACATTAATTTGGTCCTTTTTGTCTTGTATACTATAAAATGAGATTGTACAGCAAATATAAAAGTTATCATTTTTCTTAATAATTATCTTTATTTTAATTTATATTCAGAGTGAGGATGTTAGTATAGAATCTAGAGAAAGCCTGCTAGAATTATATTTACTTAGTAATAATATGATAATTAAAAACCTGTGTGGTAAAATTTTAAAAATATCTCAATTTTCTATAAGATCCTTTTTTCGTAAGATATCAAGTATTTCACAATAAAATATAAACTGAATTCATATTGGGGAAATCATCACAAAAAATTTCAACATAATTAATTAAAAATAAAATGTTGTTTTTACAGTTATAATAAAATATAAATAGAATTCATATGGAGGAAATAATCGCAGAAAAATCGCAATATAATTCATTAAAAATAAGATGAATGTTTTCATAGTTTCATTACTGTTGTTAATTTGACCTAATTAATTATTTACTTACCACCTACCTGTCTAGTGGTTAGCGTACCTGACTACCGATGGGTGGGACCTGGGTTCGTATCCTGGCTTGGGCGTGGATGTACTTTCTTTCTCTCTCTTTCTTATCTTTGTCTTTTCTTTGTGTGTGAATGGTTGCCTACCCTATAAACGGGTACCTATGGCATGTATGTACTGTGGAAGTCGGACTCCACACCAAATATGGTTCAGTTGGAAAAGTGGAGTAGGGCACCCTATACTGCCAGCCTTGCTGGCACACGACAACAACAATTAATTTACTCATAATTTTTTAAAGAAAAGCTACAATTTCTCTTAATTGTGAAAATTTGGTTGGTTGATTGGATTTTAGGGCGCAAAGTCAAAAAATGGACATGCTGCACCAAAGAGAAGATTTAAATATTACAATCATTAGATTTAATATTTGATAAATATAAATTATATCCTGTGTTTTCAAGCAGATTTTAAATAAATAAAATTTATTTTATGACCTATATCTTGTTTCTTTTTGCGATTTCATCGAAGAGACGAAATTCCTCTAATCATATAAATTTTATTATCATATGAAAATACCTATGTATTTTTAATTTTTACTATACACTCTATAAGCTTCATAGTGAACTTCCTTGTCAAAATAATTTTTTAAGCAATCACTATAAGTCTAAATATTTTTGGGATTTTTAATAAATATGAATTTCTTATAATTAATACTATGAAATTTAAACTTCGCTTGAGAAAAATGTAATTTTGATGCTTCTCTCATTTGGACCATAGCAAAGAAATTTATTTGGAAATAATTTAAACTTTTAGGTTAACATCATAAGGAAATTCTAATGATGTTACATCAAGTAATGTTTATTTTTTCTTTCTATTTTTCAATATTAAATGGACAACGTAAGATATAAATGCGTTTATGTATTGGCTGTATGTATTGGAAAGATTTAAAGTTCTATTATCATTAAACCAGTGGCTGCACACGAATATAATAGAGATTGATTTTCTAGAAAATTTTACAACAATATCTTGTAAGATTTGTTGAAATGAAATTTGACACAATTTTAAAAATTTATGCATAGATATTTCGAAATGCATTTGAAATTGACAGTCGTACAAATGATGTTGCTTAAGCCATAAAAAATCTCTTGCAGAAAATATCATATTCCCATGAAAGAACTTTAAGGCATTCTCCGTAAGCACCTTAATCAAATATTGCCGTTACCAAGCTATTAACAATTTAATCAGTAACTATATTCAGAGATTAAAATAAAAGAATTTTAAAGGTTTGAAAAAATCTGATTTCTTAGATTAGGAAAAAAAAACCCCAGTATTTTTGCTGTAGATGGTTATTGTGGTCGATATCTCGTAAAATATCGATCAAACAACTTGAGATTTATACTCGATGAAAAGGTGATGTTTTGCACTAAAAAACTCGAGTACTGTTTTCTATTTTGTTCATTCAATTGTGAGTTAGAGGATGTTAAAAATGAAAGTCAACAAAGAGAAAACTTGGTATATTTTTACAATTTTTCTTTGATAAAGGAGAAAAAGCAAGTAAAGAAACTGAAATTGTCTTTATGGTCCCGATACTACCAAATTATGTGAAATTTAGGTTTAGTGATTCAGTTCAAGTATATTTCATATTGAAAATGCACCTAGCACAGATGGTTTCATAGTCGATGAAATTACTGAAACGATCAATGTTGATCAATCGCAACAGGACATGGGCGCTAAATATCAACCATTTAAACTGTATAAACAAAGCGACTCATATCAAATGAAGTCTTAAAGAAAAGTTGACATATATAAAAATAATGAATTTATTTTACCCAAACTAATATAAATAATATTCAGGACAGAAAAAGACTACGAAAAAATATATAAAAAAAATATTAAAGCACCCAAAAAGTTTTGCATAAGTCGTTTTCAGAATTTCTGAATCATAAAAGTTTCAAAACAATATCATATACGTAACAAAATTACTGTAAGAAACTCTTAAAATTTTAATTAATTTTAAAATACCTGTTTATTTTTATGCAATTTTGTGTAAACTGTTCTGTTATATATGCAGTTTTATATAAACTGATTTCATTATATTTACGATGCAACTGGACATCATTGCAGTACAGCAATGATGCAATATATTTCATATAAAATGTTTAAAATAGGAAAATATCTCAACGCAAAAGATGAAATTAGTAATAATATTATAAGTTACGTACATGAAAATATATTTTCTATTAAGACTAAAAATCTATAATGTAATATTGAAATAGAATGTAATAATAATGATAATAATTTAATAAAAAATGAGCGTTAAAGTAACAGGTATGAGATAAAATCATTAAAGTTTATTAAAAAACTATTTATTTTAACGAAACTATGTAATCTAGCATATGAAGGCTTCATTTGCCAAGTAGATTAACTCAAAACAAGAAGTAGAGAAAAGTGCTAAAAAAACGTATATTTCTTATGAGATTAAGAATATTTCTTAAGAGATTAAGATTACATTATTTACATATTGCGTCTGTAGTATTAATTCTTACCATAAATGAAAATTGTTCTGGATATACGCAGTTATATATTATTAAAACTGTATGAAATTCAAAAGTGGAGTTAATCGATTTGGCAAGTGTAACAGCGATTTAAGAAAGCGAATTTGAATGTGCTAATTGTGAATCAAAATCATCAGGGGTTTCTAGCAGTGCATGATTTCTTGATATTTAAGCTGGAAACGTTTCCTTTGTATATATTTAAATATATATATACTTCAGAGAATTTGCTTCATTCAAGTTCATGAGAAATGTAACTTTAAATGGAATTTGAGGGAACAATTTGAATTAAAAGGGAATTTAATAATTGAAACAACTATCCAGAAATTTTTATTAGAAAGTGTGCTAATGTAACATGTTTTAAAAGTTTCATAAAATTTAATACCTAATGCAATTTTTTTGAATACTCAATAATTCTTTTTTAAAAATAATATAAAAACACAATAATTATTTTTTAAAAACACACTCTCTTGCGTAGTATATAAATGCAAAGATTGTAGAAGTCATATCTAATTTCAGGCCATATGAACGTGTTAATGGGAAAAACATTTTTTTTTTTTTTTTATTTCTAATGGTGGGCACCCTTGAGCAAGTAAGTAACATTAGCCCATTTGCCGCAACTAGGCTGGAAACTTTAATTCATTCATCATCTGAGGAAAGGACAAGAAACACAGAGAGAGAGAAAATCCATGCCCTAGCCGAGATTCGAACCCTGGTCCTCACCATCCGTAGACAGTTACGCTAACCACTAGACAGGTTGGGCGGCTGTGTTAATGAAATTATTTCATAAATATAAATTATTGTATTTAGTTGAAAAATAATAAACATTGATCAAAACAAAAATTCAAATTTTTATTAATAAATGCAGTAGATAATTTAAAAAGTTAATCGCAGCTTTAATTTTTTAAATAATATATATATGTGCACATATAAATAATAAAAACATAATATTTTTGATTTCTCTTATATTTAATTTTATAAGATGTGCGTATGTCAATGTTGTCGAGAGTACGCGGAGACTGTTGTGCTTATCTATCGAGAAAAATTCCTCTTCTGTACTCAATTTCAACTGGCGAACATTTTTGTTTATTCTTCATCCCCGCTCTTCCTGTATCTACCTGTGTCTGCAAGATGAGTGATGCGATGAGAAAGGAAATGGTGGGAGGGTCAAAGAAGGTGATGAATTGATTGGTTGTCAGTGATTCAATGGGGCATAAACGAATAACCAATCGGATATTCTCATTATAATCACTGCAGATCAAGGGATGAAGCAGAAAGAAATAAAATATATTCAAGTGCTTACGAAAAGCCAATTTATTGATTACAGATGAACTCGATTTACTTTTTATAAAAATGGTCGCACGAATGAAATATCTATAATATTCGACATTAAAGAATGTTTAGAAAAAGCTTCTGTCACTTTTGAAGGCAATCAGCTACATTCCATTTTTTAATAAGATCAATACTCAATCATGACTCATAATCATAGTGCATTTTCAGGATAAGCACCCTCAATCTTGGTTTCAAACATTACACACCTTTCAATTTTATACCTAATTCAACCATGCATAACTTGTTGAAAAATATAATTGTTTATTAATAGATGAAATCAGTAAAAAATTTATTCTTTCATCATTTATGTTGACGAGTAACCGTTTTTTTTTTTTTTTTTTTTTTTTTTTTTTTTTAAATAAAAGATTATATTGTTTTATTACCACACATAACAATAATTAAAAAGCAGGACCATCAATACATATCAATCATTATATAATGAACTTAAATCAAAATGATCACAACGGGTATTTATTTTACAAACATTTTTAAAATCGGAATTAATTAAAATAATTTTAATATAATTTTTCGCATTATACAATGTTAAGGTCTCATATAATTGATATTGTTGTTTATCATTTACAAAAGAGAAAATCATGAAATAACTTTCTAATAAATGCTAGTTAAGGAAAAAGAATTAACTCTTGTTCAGTAATGCAATTTATTATTTTTTCTGGATAACGACAAACCTCTTCACTTTTTTTATCCATATATATTAAACTGAAGAATTTAATTAGAATTTTCTATAATTTGGCTCTAGTTCGAGAACATTTAATCAGTTCCTTTTCTGTAGAATGTGCTGAAATTGAATTTTCATATAAAGTTGTTTTCATGATTTATCAAAATCTTCTCAAAATGAAGTGAATTTTTGAATTTTCTTTATACTTTAATGTAAAAAAATTTAAAAAATAACAAAAATTAAAACAATCAGATGGTTTATTCTATTTCTAACTTTACAGTTTCTGAAAGTTAATTTTTATAGAAAATGATTTTAGGTTATTTTCTTAAAGGTTGATTTTATAATCAAATAAGATATAAATTTCTTTTTCAAGCAACTAAAAATTTTATTATTATAGACAGGTATCAGAGCAAATGTTTCATTGAGCCCGTTGATTCTAAGCTGATTAATTTGGCAAAATTGAAACGAGAGTTACATTGGGTGTTAAAGCGTTTTTAGGATTAATGAATCCACTATGGAATGTAAATATAGAAAATACGTCATTGAATCTCAGTGAGTATGTATCCAAGGCATTACAAACACTCCTAATGGCAATTCAGTGTAGTTTTCTTGCCTTTTAACTGTCAGAATTTTTATACACAATGACTGTTATTTTTTGGAAAGAGTGCATAGTAACATTAGAAAGATATTTCTTTGTTTGGGATAAACAAGTTGTTCTTTCATTGCAAGAAAGATATAAGATGAGCTTCATTTTACAATTTCTTGCCAAAGTAGCTTGCGTTATTCATTTTTGAGGATTATTTGTCCACTCAAGGATTTTGGAAAGGCTTAAATCCGATGTGATTTCACTGGATTTCTAAAAGAATATTCTATCACAGAAAGTTATATGGAAAGTAAATCACAATTTCAATCTCGAGAAGCAATTCAATCCAGTGGCAAGTGCTGTATCGAAATTGTTGAAGAACTAAAAGAATCAAACACGTGATCTGAAAGTTTTTTAATCCAGGTGACCTCACTCTATGCTGGAAATGAATATCAACAGCATATATCTCAATGTTCTCATCTTCAGATATTACAAGCAATCGACCCAAGACTTTCTCTATCAAACAATAAAATGAAATGAAAGAAACCTCGTTTCTATGAAAACTTTAAGCAAATAAACTTTAAGACACATTTTTTTTTTGTAAGACTCAAACCTAATAAAACTAAAATAGTACTCTAATGTGAATCAATAAGTTTAAATGGTAAAAAGTCAATGAAAAATAAGGACAGTTTTACAAAATAATACAATTTTGTGTCATAAAAGAACGATCAATGTCTAGATAAATAAAGAAATTTATTCTATGTTTTATACATCATCTTTGTTTGTCAATCGATTGAAAAGTCCTCATTTCTTTGACATAAATAGATTCTAGTACATAACTTTTTTTTTTTTTTTTTGCAGGAAAAACTGATTAATGTAAACATTTTGGACCTGATATTTTAAAATCCGTTGACTGTCATTGATTTGTGTTCTTCTTTAAAAAAATTGACTTTCATTTTTATAAATTATCTCTCGTAAGTCCCTTCATAATTTTTCGATTTTTTTTTTCAACTAAAAGTTATTTGGTTTAACATTGCAATTACATTTTTTACTTTACCGAGGGTAAAATATGACTGTAGAGCAACAATCCATGTGAATCGGTCTTACAGTAATCTACCAGCAAATTTAAAATCAATAAAAAATATTCAGTAAAAAGTTATTTATATGAATCTAAACTGAATTTTGTAGAAACAGACATGATGAGATCTGAGATCTCGTACATTATTCAATTCAAAACAGCTCCATGTCAGAAGAGGTAAATTTGGAATCTTTACAATTTTTCAAATGGCTATAAGTAAAAAAATCTGCTGCAGCTCAACAAATTTTTTACTGTTTTGAAATGAATAATGTATTAATTTTGTTTATATGAAACAAATATTGGCAATTTTTAAAGGTTTCTTTCAAAAAAAAATCAAAGGATTCCTTCAAAAACAGTTTTTATTTTTGTAAAGAAACACTTTACAACTAAATTTTTCTTGAAAATTTTTTAACTCATTTATGCTAGCTAATCAGCATAAAAAAACAAATTATCTTTTTATTTATCATAAATTAATAAAAATTTATTATTGTTCATTAAAATATTAATAATTTTTCTAGAAATATAATCGTGCACTATATATATGTGTGTGTGTGTAGTGTACACAGTATATTTTAGTGCAATAAGAAAATTAAATATTATTTTTCCTCAGTCATCCAATTAAAACACTAAGCTGAATTGAGATTTGACCAATAAATAATCTATGAAATTAACCACCATACAATTTATTTCTATGTTAAAATAAAATACAATA
>JAPDSC010044004.1:0-24888 GCA_026290005.1 Latrodectus geometricus
ATTTGTTTGTATGCTAAATGAGTTTCCTAGACATATCATTTTATAAAATAAAATAATTTTAAAAATAAATATTATTTTAAAAAATTAATAAATGTGCTACTTTTGAAAAATACTGTACAATATTTTCAAAAATAAAAAAAACAAATGTAAAAGCGCACAAAATATATTTTAGAAAACTTTTGTATTGGAAAAAGAGAATAACAATAAAGATAAAAAAAATCCATCGTACGATAAAAATAAATGCACAATTAATTTTATATTTTTCTAATTACTGTACGTCAATCTTGATGCTTTGATCTCGCTTAGGAAAGGTTGAAAAATGGCGGCCTTTACTTTTGGTCTTTATCCCAGTAGAAGAATTTATGACCACAATTATTTATAACGGTACTCAATTGTAATAATACTTGTTAACCATGATATAGTGTCAATTTCTCAGACGTCAGAAGACGTCATAATATTTTCTAGCTGATAGCAATAAAACTCTCGTCAAAGCTCTTTTATAATCTCTAATGAAGTTTTTGCTCCCAAACCGACAGTTTATGCTTGAAATTAAAATCTTCCCTTAAACAATTATAAAACAAAATTATTATTATTCATATGTATTAACTCAAGATAATTAAAATTGATTTTATTTTCAATTTTTAGCCTTTCGTTGTCTAATTGCATTTGTGTTTTGTTTCAAACAAATGATATTTAATGCATATAAAAGACACGACATTCGCATCCGCCCTACAGTCCGGACATGTCGCCCTTAGATTTCCATGTGTTAGGTCGACTAAAGAAACACCTGAAAGGGAAGCGCTTCAACTCGGACGACGTACTCAAGGAAGCTGTGTAGGACTGGGTCTCGTCATGGACACGGGAATTCTGGGAACAAAGAATCCTGCGGCTTGTTCATCAGTGGGATCGTTGAGCTCAAGCCTATGGTGTATATTTTGAATAAAGTCTACACTTGTACCTACCATGTGGTTTCGTACCTTTTCGTTTGATCATCCCTTATAATTCCTAGAATATGATCTCATATACAGTGGGTAAAAAAAGTTTCCGTACGGTCACTGAATTTAAGAACAAATTAACATAATTTGTAAAGTATTTCATTTTTCCTTTAAATACTGCCTATATGTGTTTAGTACAAGTCTATAGTAAGTGATTTTTATAAATTTTCATTTGTACAAAACGAGAAAAGCATATTATTTCCAATACCTAAAGTAAATTTAAAATTGAAGTGCAAAAAAAGTTTCCGTACGCGTTATGCAAATTCTTTCTGACGTGTTTAAAACAGGCCCGCAGTAATGTTTGACGTTAGAAAGTTAATCAATGATAAGGAAACAACATATCGACAGTTGTTGAGTTCAAGTTTCTTTCTTGTCGTCTCAAAATGGAAGTTCCAAGAGTATTCGGGAATTAGTGATTAAATTGTGAAAAGATGGATTATACATGAAAAGGATTAGTGAACTGACTAAAAAATCGAAGTCTACTGTGCAATATATCATTGAAAGATATCGTGAACTTCCTTCATTTGAGAATAGAGATCGATCCGGGAGGCCAACAAAATTAAATCGCGTGCATAAAAGAAACATCATTCGCCAAGTTCAAGAAAATTCATGAATTAGTGTACCAAAGTTGGCAGCTGATTAAATTGGTTTGCTACAACATTAAAGTCTCAACTCAAACCGTGATAAATGTCATTAAAATAAGTGGTTATCATGAACGAACGGCTTGGAAGAAACCCTATATAAATTTGGGCAACAGGAAAAAGTGCCTCGAGTTTGCAAAGGAGCATGTAAGTAAGCCATTATCTTTTTGGGAAACCATTCTTTTTAGCGATGTATCAAAATTTAACATTCATGGGTCAGATGGCTGAGTTATGGTGTGGAGAAAACCAAATCAACAAATGCTAAGAACTAGAGCGGAACTGTGAAGTACGGTGGTGACGGTGTTATGGTGTGAGGGTGTATGAGTGCTTCTGGAGTAGGAAACTTGTAATTCATCGGAAGAAATATGGATCGATACTGATATCTAAATATTCTTAAACAAAAAATATTATCCAGTGCAAAGAAATTATCTCTTGGGACAGGATTTACTTTTCAGCAGGACAACGATCCTAAACACACCTCTAAGATTTGCCAAGAGTAGTGTCTTTACCATGTGCAACAACAACTTCATAGCCCCCCATAGTCACCCGATTTGAACCCCATCGAACATTTTTGGGAAGAAATTGTACGGCAACTCAAAAAATATGACATAAAAAGCAAACTTAAACACAAGAGTGCCATTAGTAGTATTTGGTCTAATATTTCTCCGGAAATAACAAAAAAACTTGTAGGAGTAATGCCACAACGTCTAAGAGAGGTGATAAAGGCCAAAGGAGGGCCCACGGATCATTAAATGTACTTTTGTTCAATGTATTTTACATTTTTGTAAACATTTTATGTGTGCTAGGGCAACGTACGGAGACTTTTGTTTCTATGTTTACGGCATTTTTTTAGTTTTTACGATTTATTATTTAATTTGGTCTGTATTATCAATCCTTTAATATGAATAAATATTACATAATATTACTTTTAAGTCATATATAAGTTTTCATTTTTATCATTATGAATTTTGTGTGACATATTAAACTTTGATTTGCATTCGTATCTGCGTACGGAGACTTTTTTTACCCACTGTATGTATTTAAGGAAAGCAATATCGTTACAACTTATTCCAATATAAACATAAAATTATGGAAATGAAATATTACTTGGTAGCTTACATATAGTTCATTATGATTTAAAATATTATTTCTTTAAAAATTACTTGTGATTAACGTTTTTACAACTATATTTGTGTCAAATTATATGAAATATGCAATAATATTTTTTACCATAAAATTATATTAACTAAAAAAATTATGTTTCACTAATCGTCAAAAACTATTTCACCTAGTTTATTTGTTAAATTTTTATTTTAAACTTTTTATTCTTTTATTTTTAAAGGCAGATCCAGTTCCTTTCAAATATGAAAGCTTGTTTCTTAAATTGCAAAATGACTTAAAAATTATATCCAAAATCTCAGTATCTCTTGTTGTCATTGGTTTGTTCGAGGCAGAGTTTTATCCATTAAAGCTTAATCAATAGACTTGGAATGGTCTATTTTCAGTCGTAAACGGACAAAAGGAGACATTATGGAAGTTTTTATTGCCGTTACATCTTAATGGCTTGTAATAAAATACAGCTTTGGATAATACCGAGTCTAAAATTTATGAGCGCTTATTTAAAAATTCGATTTTCAGTCAGAATACAGTGAAGCCACAACTTGAACGATCAATATTTTTATTCATAGCCAATTTTAGTAACGAAACAATGTTAACATATTAAATAATTAGTCTCGAACATTATTTAGTTTTAAGCAAAGAAGTCAGATAAATATTTGTTTTCGATTATAGCTTTCGAAAATGAATTATCTTTGGTGAAAGGAAAATCATAAATTTAAAATAGCTGGAATTTTCCTGATTTCTGACACATATTGGGCAATTGGCGTCAAATTGGCATGCTTTTCACAATGAAATTTCGTTTAATTTTATCCGAAGTAATTTAAACCATCTCATTCAGGAAGTTTAATGATCCCAAATAACATAAACAACTACCATTAGCCTATTGATTTCATGATAATTAAAAGTGGAAATAACCGAATTAAATATGAAGTACATATTACCATTTCCAGGGGCCAAATTAAATCTTCTATCCTAGTTTAAACACTTTACTTTCTTTAGCAGTTCTTAGCAAAAAATTTACCTTGATAATTTACTTGGTAAAGTAATCAAATCATCATCAAAATATTTTTTAATAAGATAAAATCAAAATATGAAGTACATATTACCATTTCCAGGTGCCAAATTAGTTCTTCTCTCCTAGTTTAAACACTTTACTTTCTTTAGCAGTTAACAATAAAAAAATGTACCTTGATAATTTACTTGGTAAAGAAATCAAATTATCATCAAAATATTTTTTAATAAAATAAAATCAAAATATGAAGTACATATTACCATTTCCAGGTGCCAAATTAATTCTTCTCTCCTAGTTTAAACACTTTAATTTCTTTAGTAGTTAACAGTAAAAAAATATGCACCTTGATAATTTACTAAATAAAGTAATCAAATTATCATCAAGATATTTTTTCCAAATTTACATCTATTTAATATATAAGATCTATTTGTTGATCAAATCAGAGTTTATCTGATTTTTAATTTTTTTTATGCATTTTTTAAGTGTGTTTAAACAGAAATATTAGTAAGTTATAATTCAAATTTCAAATATTATTAAATGTATTAAATAATGTGAAATATTTAATGGGAAATTAAAATATAGTTAATAATATTAAATACTAGATATACTAGTTTAAGATGTCGGAAAATTATTGTATTGAGATAAGGTACTGAATAATTGTAATACTACAAGGAGATGCTACTTAACGCTAGTTAATATTAAAATGAGATGCAAATAATTGTCATATAAAGCTAAGACACTGTGATAGTTATGATATTAAAATTGGCGACTGAATAATAATGATGCTAAAATAAGATGCAAATTAATTATGAAACTGAGATGCAATATAGGATAATAGGTAAACTAAGTTAAGAGCTGTTTTATTGTAATATTAGGCTGATATACAGAACAAACACATGGATTTTAGATAATTGTAATATAAATACGCTAGATAATTTTTTACTAAGATATGGTACTGGAATTTTATTTTACAATAGGACCATGACTTGATTGTGAATCTAAAAGCGGAAAAATCTTAAAACTGCTCTCTTTCTTTATACACTTAAGAATACTATTAAAGATCTCATGATTATGAACTTGAAATAAACAATCTAAAGAAATAAAAAGCATTCATTTATCTTTAAATTATTGTGGACATTATGTAGATTATTGTATGAATTTCACTTTTCAATTCAAATAAAATTTCACGTTTTCCAACTATCTGTCAGTTTCTTGAGAGAGGGTAAAATAAAAATGATAATTTGTACCAATCTCTGTTGACTATGAAGGGATGGCTAGAAGGTTCTAAAGTTTCGAAGAGTGACAATTAACAGAAAATTGGAGAATCACGTAATAAAAAATAATTACGTATATAAATATATGCGATTCTCATCTTTAATTTATTTTCGTTGGAATGTACTCAAAATTCATTGCAAAAAGATTGCAATACAGACTTTAAAAGGACGTAGATGAAGAGTTGATGGACAAAGGAGTCGCTCTTATGACAGAATGTAGCTGATTTTATACCTGACACAGCTGATTATCTGTCATGAACAGAGGCCCAACTCACATTAAGAATTTCGTATAATCTAATGTCATACCATTGATGCAGCTTTTCTGGGAGAGTAAGGTACCATCCCAGGTGTCCATTTTTTCACCTGAGCGTGATTCAAAATTACGAGAGTTGTATTTTATAAATCGATAAAAATTGATAGTAGGAACTGAGTTAAAACTGCATTGCTGTTGAAAAGAATATCTTGAATCAATGGACGAATAACGCAAAACATGTGTTATTTTACATAAAATCTTTAGAACATTGAGAATAAGAAACGTATTCGATATTACAGAAAATTGCTGTAATATTAATAAATAATCATTTCATTGGATCCAAAAGGTTTTATTACATATATTGGAATTTACCAATTACCATATATTAGAATTTAAAAGTATAATTCATCGTATATATATTTTGAGTATATTACTGGACTTGTTATATTTAAAATATATTTCATAAAATTGTAAAACTATTCTTTCATCAAAATATTTTTTTCTGTTTGATTTTATGACGGTTACTTTTGAACAATTAACATTCATCCTTACAATGCAAATATCATAACAATCTCACACAATCAGCTATTCTTTTTATTCTTATAATGAAGAAAAATTTAAATATTAAAATTTTAGATAAAAAATTCTTACATTTAATTTATGAACAACAAGAAAAGATGTATTTCTTTGATTCATCGACTTTTGGTGCTGAAAGGAAACAATATTTTTAACTCTTAATTACAAACATAGGGCATCCATATTCTAATTCCTAGTATCATTAATCTGTCCATATAGATTAATTTCAGTCTCATAATTATATATAAAAACATAATTTTTAGATATTCTTAATAATTATATTATATAAAATATATAATTCTTCAAAATATCGGTGAAAATGAGCTTTAGGTCCCCTATTTGGCGAGTTTTCAAAACCACACATGCCATGGCAAAAATTCTATCGCTATTTCAAAGTGAAACTTAATTAGTGACCAATGAAAAAGCTAAAACAAAAGAGTAATTAATGAGCATGCGCGTAAAAGCGCATCAAATTCGCGAGTTGGCAAAGTAGGGGACCTAAAGCGCAGATTAACCAAAATATCTTATTTTACATAAAATTATTATTTGCAATTATTTTTACACTACACTTGATTATTTTTCTCTTAATTTAGATTTGCCCTTATTTGAACTCCTTACACTATTCAGTTAATCATAAGAATCTTAATAGCTATAACTTGCATTTATTCCTATAAATCCTGAGAAACTTAACCCTTCTTTGCATGATTATTTCTTTATTGGTGAAATCAATCAAGTTGATATAATTCATGTTCAAAATTAAAGGAAAAATGGTTAAAAAAATCTTAGTATATATTTATAGTATAAATTTAGCAAAAAACAATATGCTAAAAATTTCCATCATCATCCAAAATTAGATCATTAGCTCAGTACTAAATAGAAATAAAAGAGGAAAATAACAGAAACACATGTTACAAACCTTTCTTCCACTCATTTTCAATTTTTTAGCAATAGAAACTCTAATATAATAAAACAAAATTATAAATGAAATCATACGTTTATTGCAACTACAACAAACAGCGGAATGAGACAACTTTAAGCTCGTTTCACTGATAATGACACTTGTTTATTTTTGACAGCTATGTTTCTTTTTATGCAATGGACATTAAAAAGGTATCCAAACACGATCAACTTAAAGTGAACTTGTTCTTTTATATAATTTTTGGGCATTATAGGTTTTGATGGAAATTTCCACCATTATGCAAAGAAGGGTTAATTGAAATTTTTGGCAAAGACATCCTGCGATCTAAGTTGTTGATAAATTTACGTTCCACTTGCTGAATATATCCGTTTACTGATTTTACCCGTTTTCTGAGTTAAAATCAATATTTATATAACTTACCACATAAATATTTAGTTTTGACTTTAGTAAAAGAATAATGTAAACCTATACATTCGGAGATTCTGCATTTTAAGAAGGTATATTTTTTTGAAAAATAACTTAAATTAGTCTTTTTTCTCATAACATAGCCAGACCAACAAAAAATCTAAAAAATATTTTTAAAAAATCCTTTTTAACAGTTTCGTTTGAACGTGAAAACAAAAGTTCCATGCTTTTTTTTATTTCTTATGTTCGACTATTTAGGAAATTTCACCTATTTAGCACTAAAAAGGGAGAAAGTGATAGCAACTTGTGTAATCGGACACCCAATAATAAGTGAACCATCGTTGCCCCAAAAGTTGGCGAGTCTTCGTAATTTAGAAGCAGAGGCCAAGCTGAAAACCTCCAAACTTGCCTGCCACCCCCAGAGGTGTCTTTTCACATGGATGACATTGAGGTTATGACATGTTTTAAGTCTAGTTATGAATTGTAAATAGAAACATGAAATTAATGAAATGAAAATAGAAGCCGAATTAAAATTAGTTTTTTTTTTCTGCTTCATTTCGAGATAAGTAAAAATCTATACTCTTCTTACTGAAATTTAAGTTTTACATTTCAACTAATAAAAGTGCACACATTCCAAAATAATTTAGTAAAGTCTCTTAAAAAGATGTTTTGCATCCAAAAATGAAGCCTTGCATAGAGATTAACTAAAAATAAATAAAATAACGTGTAGAATAATTGAAAATTCTTTTTTCAATAAGATTATAGATAAATGCTAAATTCATCATTCTTTCAATGCATATGCGATATGTTGTAAAAGACGAAAGGATTGTGGCTGCAGAGGACAAAAACATTACTTTGAAAAATAAATTGCAAATGACGCCATTTTTAGCCAAAAACTGTCCTTGTGATATAAATTCAACTTCAGTGCAACCATTTTGAATTTAACCATGAATAAAAATTCCATGGACAAATATAATAAGGATTTATTATTACATATGAAATAAAAAGATAAACTATAATAAAATAAAAATAAAAAATTTTTATTTCATTACAACACGAAACTCTCTTTTAATCTGAAAGAGAAATTCTTATTTTGATACCCATATTAAGATTCATGGATTTTTGCCAACTGTGCATATGCATTATTTTCATTAGCACGTCATCATTAAGTCATTATAATATTCTTGAAATAAGATCTTTAAATCTGATACTTCATTTTCCATTGACGGTAACTTTATATACGAAATATATTTCCTGAAAATGTATTTAACAGTCTGTCACTTTTACCAAATTTATTTTTCACGATTACACTATAATCTACCACTTTTCTTTTAATGAAGTTTTGAAAATATAACTTTTTTACAGTCATCAGAACAAACATGATAGTGCATGTTAATTAGTCTCTTCTTGCATTTATCCTCATAAATAGACGATACAAATTTAAATTAAGACATAAATATTTTTTTTTATCTAAGATGTGAATAAGGGATTTATAGGCTAGTTCGCATTTGACAAAAACATTTATTTTAACTAAATGTGAATGAATGTTAAGATAGTTTCCTTTATTTTTATTACTACTTAAATCTGTTCATGTGAAAATGAAGAATAATATTTATTTTCCTTACCAATTAGAAACATTGCGTCCATACGCAAATTTGCAATATTTATGAGTTGTGTGAATATTTTTTTTCATTTTATGAGTTGTCATCACATTGAATCTAAAAAAAAAGTTGACTTTACAATAATATTAATTGTATTCAAAATATAAATTTTGAGAAAATATTTTACAATTTTGTTCTGTATCTATATCACCTGCTCATTTTTTAATCTATAAATTGTAAAATCTTTTATTCGTTAAGTTTTGTTTTGTTAATTTTTATTATAATTAATTTTCCTTAACTTTTAATCTCTGTATACTCATCCGTTAATAATGTAAATGGGACGTTATTAACGGATGAGTATACAAAGTTTGTTCTTGCATGTATTCTCATGAATACATGGAAGCAAAAATTTTCCACGAATATCATGTTTGGCTATCTAAGTTGTCAGTAATGGGTTTACAATCTATAATAAGAGTCTGAAACGAATGTTTCAATGAAATAAAGATAAACTAAAATATTTTACTTCATTATTTTCTATGTCTACTGAAAATATTCTTTTTTAATTTTTATAATCATATATAGGGCATCCATAAGCAAATTTGCACATAATATTTTGCAAACAGTGCATACGCTTTGTTTTGATTCGCATTTTATTATTATACTTAGAAGAGCGAAAGGTCCATTCTATCAAAAATATATTTCTTGAAAATATCCTTTACAATATGTGTAATTAATGGTAGAAAAAAATGTGTGCAAAAACAATCTAGTTTCGATTAATCAATAAAGATCCTTGAATTTATGCAAATAAGGACATTCTTTACAATAAAGCTGTCATCTTCGTAGATTACAATGACGTCATGTCCAAGATGCTGCCTGAAGGAGCTCTCGTCAAATAGGAACGCAGTAAACATTATGATTCCCTGTAAAAGCCTTCATAACGTTTGATTGCAGATATGTTAATGACAGGGGTCGGCTGGAAGGCTTGCAGGAGTGCTGCTTTAGAGGCCCTTTTCCGGCTGGGAGCTTTGTACGCTCCATGGAACGTCTGTCATTAGTAAGGCTCTCAACCATTTATCGGTACCGCCTTCCGGTCAACCCCGAACTCGCCAAAGTCCAGGGAATAATAGAATCCGTGATTCCCCATCAATTATTTCCGCTTTCTAGTGTCTGGAATGTGCATTTGTTCCCTTTGATTTGTTCTACCAATCCTTCCCTTTGGACTTCCAGATTATCCCTCAGATGATTAAGTCAGACTCAAATGATTTTCTGGAGCATTTTTGTTTAATTAGTCACCCGGAATGTCCACTTGCTGGAAACGTAACAATGCAAACTAAATATCCAATTCATTGAATTTTGTCTTCAACCATGGGTTTTAGAACTTTATTATGATCGCAATAAGTTATATATTTATTAATAACAATATTTTTCGTTAATATAAATATATGATTACGATAACTGTGGATTATCCTGGTCAACTATTTGTACTAATACACTAAATAATTTCATTATTAAAATTCACATAAGTAATTCTCAACACTGTGGGCCAATGATGATTTGAATTGAAAATGAAATTTTAGCTATCACACATAAAAAAACTGATCTATTATATAATCTCATTACTATCAATTCAAAAAAAGGTAGCTCTTAACTTATAATTTACGAACATTTGGTGATTTTCCTTATAAAATATTACACAAAAATATATTAGTGATAACAAATAGCGATACATGATTTCTGTCTGGTTATTATTGTAAAGAACAAATCTTATCTTGCGTCAACTAGGTGGGATTAACAGATTTTAGCCGAAAATATTTAGTGATTATAAATGTAAATTATAGCTTTAAAATTACTTACGGCCGTATTCACCAACCAGAGTTAAACAAGGTTTCAGGGTAAAGGTCGAGTTAAGTCATGAAACGTTATTCACCACGACAAAAACAGCAATTAACTCGCCTATATGGATCCCTAGAATAACCCTACGATTTCGGAGTGTTACCGCCGAGTCAGCAAACAATAGCGGACTTAAGCCATATGTTTGTTGACATTGATGTGCAAGATTGCTAGCCAATCAGAATCCGTCTTATATGTCGTGTTCAGTTAACTCCAAAGTTGTTTTACACGGGAATAAGAATCGGCGAGTCATGCTAGAGTTGAGTTATATCCGAGTTAGGCTACACTCAAGTTAACCCGAGTTTGGTGAATACGGCCGTTAGTAATAAACTTCAATTTGAGATCAACTAAGCTTAAGGATTCTGTGTGAGTGTGGTTCGAAAAATTGTCTTTCTGTCTTAAATACATGACTACTTAACACATTATTGTCAATAATATTAATGAAATAAAACTATTTTAAATATTACTTTAGTATGGCTCTTTAACAAGTTCTTTGTTAAATAATCATTTAACCAAAAACTAATTATAAAAAATAAGTATATATGTACCTAAAAGACAATCGTGCTTTGTAAATCCCGAATATTAAAATAAATATTCGGCCAGTTTTCCTCTGAAAAAAAATTTATATTTTTAAAATTCTTGATGCTGTAGCATTAAACAATGTTATAGGGTTTTTTATAATAAATTGTTATTATATGAGACTTTAAAACTCAAAAAATTTATTTTTTATCTGTTGCTAAAAATATAATTAATCGGGTGTTTTGCATATGTTAATAACATTTGTAATTTATATAAAATATTCTTATTTTATCATAATATCTTATGTCATTTAAAAATATAAATGTAATTTCTAAAGATACCAAGGCAATAATTATAATAATACCAATGACAGAACCCCTGATCATAAATTATTTCCAGATTTATGGTAATTACACAACCAGAGAAGCGATAAATTAATAGGGAATCCTAAGTATTCACGACATAAAACACCCTAATTATATTGTCGTACATCCAATCCAATAGAGCTTTAACAAAACATTTTTATAGTCAAATATTTTATTCAAAATTACCTTATACCTCTGAGTAAATTTATGTGTTATATTATATCTGTTAGAGAAATAAATTTAATATAAGAGATAACACAAAAAAAGTTCGCAATATTTTCGAAAATATAAAACTATTATATGTTAATATAGAAAATGTAATTCCAATTTAGTTATTTCTATACATCACAATAGTTATGTTTTTATTCGATAATTTAGTTTATGAGGTAACATCATTATTAATAAATTTTGTACATTTTATTACCAAAATGTAAATCTTTACCTTGGAAAATTGTTTTGCAAATTTATTCAATTGCTATTTTTTAGAACTTTTCTTTTATAAAATTTTAAAAAAAATCAAAAATTGAATAATTTTCTGTCAATGAAATTTTTTCAAAAATGTGGTTTTTCAAGTACTGTAAAATAATAAATTTTGAAGAAATAAAAGTAATGCATTTGTTTTTCTAAAAATATTCAGAAAGTCAGAAGTTTTAGGTATTGAAGAAAACATGAATTTAAACATTCAAACATAAAAGTAAAAAAATTATTAGAAATTTAAAAAAAATAGTTTTTTATACCATATAACATTCTCTTGAAATACACTATTTCTCAGAAAATGTACTTAGTTTCCTTCATTATTTTTTTACTAATTAAATATTATATTTTAAACCAAAAAATATTAATAAAATTAATGTGCAAAAATATTTCTCAAAAACTTTTAGAAATATTTAAATAAAATTACGATAATATATTTTATATGTTAAATGAAAGAGATGAAACAATAATGAGATTATTTTTACTTGAGAGAAACAAATTTTTTTTCGTTTTAGAAAAAAACATCAATCTTGTCTTAAGAATAAAATTATTGCAAATTGCATATTAATTTTAATAACCTAGGCTCTATTTAATTATATCTATCTGAATATAGTTAAACTGCATCACATCATCATCATCATCAATTATCTTTCAGTTTGACTTTATCTAATCGAAATCGTTACACCTATCGTTAACTTTATCTTAACTGGCCCCTTTCACCTTTCAAAATATAAAAATAGTTATTAAAATAAGAATTTCATTAAATATTAGAATATTTGACAAAAGGTATGCCTTTTATAACTGAACTTCATTTCATTTTAAATTCATGTATGTTTTATTGATGTAAAAAAGAATTTTTTAACTTAAAAAGAAGAAGAAAAACATAGTTGTATTTTTCTTGATGAAATTTTTAAAAATTTTAATAAAAAGTAGTTTTTAGATAGTTTACTTTCAGTACATAAAATACAGATTATTCTTTTAATGTATATAAAAGCATTAACCATGAAATTAAAAAAAATTAACTTCAATTATTTAAAAGTATTTGAAAATTCATGTTTTAACATTTTATAATCCTTTATTTCCAAACATAATGATAATTACATCAACGAACTAAAAACAGACCAGCTGCAACTACAAAAAACTTTTACATAAAAAGAAGTGAGTATATATTATCTTGGAAACTTCCTTGTTGCGCCTAGCGCCATCTACTTTAGATTTTACAGGGAAGGTAGCTGTTATTATAGCCGCTATAATTTAAATTCTTGAATAACTCAATGATTCATGCATTGTTGTCTTCTCTGTTCATTGAATCGAAACCAAAATTTATTCTTTTAGATTATTGAAAAATGAAGATTATATATTTTAGTATGAAAAGAAAGTGAAATTCGCACTACAAATTAATTTTTTTTAATGCTGCGTAAGAAGGAGCAATGGTTGTTTTCCATAAACTACGGAGACATGAAATTCTCAACGATTACCGATGAAAAGGATCGATCTATCTCCAAAGTTCCCCTTGTCTTTGTGAACAATCTCCAATTTCTGCTGACTGCACATTTTTAATCAAGACTAGATATCAGAAATCAATAAAGTATTCTTGAAGTGGGGGCTTCTTTCAAGTAAGCATAAAATAACTGAAGGGTCTTAAGCTTGAAATTATACTCCCTTGCTATGAGATAAAGTAAAACTTGAACATCAATAATTGATTTTTATTCTGAAAAGTGGATTAGATGGTGTGATAAAAATTTTGTCTCTTTAAATTTTTGTATTAAATGATAAGCAATGTTTTTAGAAATCAATTTTAATTTTTATAATGAAAGTACCTATATCTTAATAATAATGAAAATGTTTATAGATTTATGACAACTTTGAAAAAATTCTAGATTGTCATCAATTATTAGAACTAATGGGTCAAAAATAATGCATTAAAATGATTAATTTTATGTGAAGATTTGCAGATTTATATTCACGTAGGAGTATAAAAATTATTTTATTCAGTAATAAAGCTTATTTTATTAACTTAGAGAATTTTCTCTGAAATGTGCAATACAAATTAGACATTTTTTTTTTTTTTTTTTTTTTTTTTTTGAAATTGTAAAAATTTTGAATGCTTTGGAAATTTTTAATAATCATTATCATTATAATTATCCAAGAATTCCTTTCCTAAATTTTAATTCTACCTATAAAATTTAATTTATTCATTCTATTTAAATGTTGATATATTCATTCTATAGTTCATTCATTCTATAAATTTAGTTCATTCATACTATTTTGTTTATTTCTATGGTTTTCTAAGATATACCAAATAGTTTTGGTATTTCTTATGAGACAAAAGTTATTTGGAATGCATCAAATTTAAACTTTCATTATAGTTAAAACTTTATAATGAAATTCGTGTAGGAATAGGTGAAACTATTTGATACAGTAAGAAAAAATTTATAATGGTATTTATGGTATTTAAAAATGTTATAGTTCTAATTTTCATAAATTTTTCAAGTATGAAACCATTCTATTATGTGTCAGTAAAATATAAAATGTTAATTAAAATAAATAAAATTATTATGCCTGTTGAATTGCATGACATGCATATATCATGAAAGGATTTAAACAAACAGATTTTTAAAAAAGGATATACAAAATTGTAAGATATAGGCATATTATTATCATAACATTTAAAAAATTAAAAAAATTAGACTCCTTTATTTGTATGTGATGACCTGTAATTTGTTTTTTGTTGCATATTAAATAAAGGAAGAGAATATATGAACATGGGGTTAGACTATACTTTAGGGTGCCCCTTCGATTCTCGCCAAGTTGTGATTGCGATTGGTCGCCAAGCTGGGCAAAATCCAACTGATTGTTCTATGCAAAAAAAATCGCCAATAAAATCGATAGCCAAACAAATATCACCATGTTTTACCCTAAAATACAGTTTTGCTGAACATGAATATTTACGGAACTACTTTGATATACCCCGCCAAATCGGAAATTTGACGACTTTTTTTCTTGCCAAGCAAAATACCTGTTTTAGGCGCCTTTTTTTCTAACCAATGGATTCTCGCTTAATACAAATAATTATTAACATGAAAACTTTAAAAAAAAAAACTCAAAAAATGGTACAAAATACAAGAAAATACTAAATTTGTCGAAAGCAAAAACCTAAAAGCTGAAAAAACCTAAATTGGCAACACCAAAATAAGAAACAGCAACCCTAAAATGTCCGTAGAAAGTGCCAGGTTTGGCGCGTAATTTTTGGGGGTATATCAAAGTTGTACCATATATACAAATAATCCACGTTTATATATTTCCTTCTTTTGCAAACATTTATTCTTAAGCATACAAACTTCGTCATTTCATACTTTCGAATGTAATAATATGAGAAATTTTCCTTTCAAAAATGAATTCCATACAAACTAATAAATTTCTACAGGTTTATATAAATTAATAAACTAAAAATTATCAAACTTTATTCTAAAAAAATGGAAATTTTACTATTAAACCTATTACCTGGTAGTGTATATTTTTAATTTAATAATATTTAAACTGAATTAAGTCCTCAATGGCGATACTTTTGTTTGAATATTTGTCTCTTATGTTTGATTTATTTAGCATATAATTAGAAGCTATATGTTTCAGTGTTTACTAACATCCTTTACTTTCAAAATATTCAATTATTTGTTTTACTATTCTTCCTTTTTAATAAAACTTCTAAACTAATGTAAGTTAATTTATGAACAGAAAGTGCGAGAATTTATATTTGGCACTATTTGTGACGTTTTGGCGTTAGAATATTATTGACAAAGAATACTGCTCTACTTTGCAGTTTTGAAAGATGTTTGAAATGATAAAAAAAATGTTTGACGCTTCAAAAGAGCTAATTTAGATTTAATTTTCGGAAATGATTTTAGAATGAATGGGTTTTGATCATTAAACGCTTCTGAAATTAATGGCAATTAGAAAATGTTAGTGAAGAGTATTTTGATAACATGCTCTCACCTTTACGAGTTAAGTTGAATTCATTTCTCCATCTCTATCTATTCGTGCAATTCGCCATTGACAAAATATGTTTTCTACTCTTATAACCCGTTTCAGAAGTTTGTTTGATGATTAATAGCCCCTATATTTTTTTTTTCCTTTTCATCATTATTAAGATAAACTTAACTTGATATTAATGTAGTAATTGTATTAAAATAAAAATACTTAATTATGCTAAATATTTATAGTTTATTAGACGGTTAAATTTATTATTGTTGTAAAAATGATTATTGATATACCATATTTTTCTTGTTGGGAGCAGACTATAACAATTATTTGGAAAAATTGTCAAAAAGTTCATAAGTTTATTTTTTCATCAAAATGACTTTTAGAGATGTTAATTTTATTGAAATTTTCATCATTGATCTGAAAATCGCAAATATTTTGGCTGTTATTTTTATACTAAAAATATTTTTTGACAACAATTAAGGATTTATTTATATCTCAGTCGATTAATTATAGAAAATTATCAATGACTAATTAAATGTTATTCTATTGATGAATTATTATTATTAACTTCTATTTTTTTTAAAAAAATAATTCCTTTAATCCTTGTGATTATATATATATTTTTTTTATACTAAAAATATTTTCTGACAACTATTAAGGATTTATTTATATTTCAGTCGGTGCCAATAATAGAAAATTATCAACCCCTAATTAAATGTTATACTATTGATGAATTATTATTATTATTAACTTCTATTTTTTTTTTAAAAAAATAATTACTTTAATCCTTCTGATTATTAAGAGAAACTTAACAACTGTTAGAGACAAATAGCATTAAAATAGAAATACATAATTAACCAAAATATTTATGAATTATTAGTAAACGATTGAATTTATTATTTTTATATAAATGATTACTGATTTACCATATTTCTCTAATTGGGAGTAAACTATAGCAATAGCAAGCTAATGCATAGTTATATAACAAACTCAACTGAACATAAGATTCAAGTAAAGAAGTTAGCTGCAATATTAATAAATATTAACTTTTAAGTTAACTAAATAACATTCATTCAGTAGGGCCTGATTGATAAGGGCGTAATTCTCGTTACCAAAAGGTGGTGAGTTCGAATCCCGGCTTATCCGAAGATCCGTCGTGTTCACTAATGGCGACTGGGGCAAAATATGTCGGGTCGCAATGTCTTCCATGTTCCCATTCCAAATTAGTACCTCTGGGGGGTGGTTGGGGCCAGGCTATGGCTCTTCACTGGTTTCAATATCGAAATTGAGAGATTTAGATGGTGCTGCCATCTATGTGTCAAAAGGCGTACTTCCACCTACGTATGAGGGAGCTCTATTAAAAAAAATGGAAGACGCTCTCCCTCTAACTTTTTTCGCCTAGTCTTGACGGTACGGGCTTAGCATTGTCAAGTGTAACTAGAAAAAACAACAGCATTCATTAAAATATTTGTGGCATGATATGCTTCATTTCTATGATGCAGAATTCACTTTCGCAAAAGTATCAAAATCTGTAAACGGAAGAAACCGTGATTTCTTAGCAATTTTAAAATTGATGGGTAAATTCCATGTTTTAAATTTATTTCATGTAATATATAGTTATAATTAGCACATAATGTTCACTCAACCTGGAATGACAATTTAAAGTGGATTCTGAACTGTAGTAAACATCTATACCCAAAATGCAAACCGAATGTATATTTAAATATTTTTTATACTATAATTATTTATATTTAAGTCATTATGATTATGACACACATATGAGTACTGTATTCTATGATTTTAACTATCATACCTTGTGATTGGTATATTTTTATCGAGCGATGAAACACTTTATGCATCTTTACTAATGCCAAATTTTAATCCTTTTCGAAAGCTATGCCTATTCTTTTTTTCTAATCTCATTTATATTTATCATTTCATTAAGCCAAAACAAATTCAATTCGTAACCAGATTAGCAATCAATCTGTCGATCCCTTCAACATATTTTTCTTTTCTTAAATATGAATAGTCAGTATAAACGACTCGCTGATTAACAGTCCCTGTTATGAAAATAAGCCTTTTCCCGACAACTTCCATTACATTTTCCTTTGATAAATTAAGCATAAATTGATTTTTATACAAGTCAATATCTCCAGTGTTGATCGAAAAACATGATTTACGTTAATGCAATTTATGTTTTTTTTTCCATAATTAATACCTTTTCATATTATGCAAATAAATTTTTCCGACATGCTTTGTGATTCTGCTGCATTACAGCTTTCAGCGGGTGAGCTAATTTTTGCAAACTTTAATTAACGCTCTGATAATTTTCCTTAATGAAAGAAAACTAATCACTCGTCCAGAGAAAGACAATAACGTGAATGTGGCATTTTTGAAAAATGAATTCATTTAGAAATATGGCTCGTATTTACTAATTATATGTCTTTTATAATATATGGTGCTGGCATGTAATTAAAAAAATAGTTAATTAGACGGACTCCACTTTTATTTTCTCATCATAAAATCTATATCAAGTATAAAACTATCTATTCCAATTATTATTTCTCTGTTCGAAGTTAACTAGACTTCAAATTCAGGAGACAGTGTAAATTCATTTTTCATAACGATGTCATATAAAAGTTAGTTGATTTAATTATACAAACAATAGTTTTAAATCTGAATTTTGCAAATAAACATTTATATTTTACGATTAAAGGTAAATTTTAAAATTTCATTTTCTTCAATAAATTTGAATCATATATATATATTTAATATCGTAGAATGATTTGATAATGGGCAATCACTGATTCTACTTGTATAAGAGAAAAAAAAATCATCTTTTTTACATAGAACTTGCAGTAATTCTGCAGTGTGATTGTTTAATTCAAAATTTATTCTAAAATAATTGAATAAATAATATTCTCAGTAATTATAATATATATATATATATATATATATATATATATATATATATATATATATATATATATATAATTAATTTAAAATAAATATTTCGTTCCTCAATTAGTTTTACAGTATTTTAAGCAACCATAGTGAGTCAACTCGTGACTTGATGGAATTTAAACAATAATGTATGAAGACTTATTGAAAAATTCAAAATTGAAAAATGAAAGAAATATGAATGTATCAAAATAAAAAAAGCTTATTCCTTATTCATATACTATTGAATACACTTACAGAATCTAAACGTGGCATTGCTTGAAACCAAAACAACAATGTTGTAAGACAGTCATAGGTTGCAGTTGTCTTGGTTAAAAGCCAATGTTTATCAGTTCTCAACTGAGATGGACTATATGGACTTTTGGCAGCTGATGTTTTTTAATTACTTCCTGTTGTGGCAATGAATTTCATTATTTTAAAAATTTTGTTTCATTATGTCCTTGAATGATATCAAAAAGAAAACATGTTGAGGGTGTAGCAATTTAGGATTTTAAAACTATTTGGAGTGAACAGTTTTTGCTTACTCATCAAAATATTCGAAGTTTGTTTGCTTAATAGGTAGAATTCATTAGGCAATATATAACTTGGATTTAATTCAAACATCTGTAAAGTAATTTCAACAAGAAATATTGCTATCGGAACTTATTTATGAGAGAAAAAAATCTAGGTTTATAATTTTTCATAGTATTATTTTTTTTAATGTTCATAGACTTACATGAAATTAAAATGAGTTTTTGCGTAAAAGTCCCTTAATGTCTTGGTTAAAATTTTCATAAAGTAGTCATTATCAGGTTATAAATATAACCTGTTATTATTATTTTATATTATTTAATATAATGTAAAAAATAGAAGTGACATTTATATTTTTTCATCAGTTAGTGGAACTTTACCAAAATGATTAGCTACCCTTATAATAGCGTGTTCCTCAAGCATTGTTTTTTGACAATCATTACTTCACATATTAAGCTTTTAATTTGGTTTTCCAATAAACTTAAACTTTTTAATAAATATAAATAACATTTTTTTTATTTAAAATAAACATTATGATTTTTCTTTTATGCATTTTCTTTTAGTATTGATCAATTAAATTATAACATAAAGCTTATTTATATTTTCAGATCTAGGAGGTAATAAAGTGAAATTCGACCGACAAGGCGATGGCTTAGGACGTTATACCATCTATAATTACCAATGGAATGAAAACACCAGTTCCTACTACTATAAAGTCGTCGGAAAGTGGTTTGACGGCTTGCACATGGACCTTAATGAAGTCAAGTGGCCTTTGGGCAAATTAACGCCTTCGGTGTGTTCCCTTCCATGCGGCATTGGAGAGGTTAAAATTACCCAATCAGGCGACGTCTGTTGCTGGATTTGCCATCGATGCGATCCGTGGGAATACGTAGTGGATGAGTTCACTTGCATGGACTGCGGTCACGGTCGATGGCCGTATGACCATAAGCAGAGCTGCTATGACCTGGTGCAGCAACATATGCGTTGGGATTCTCTATTTGCCATCGTTCCCATGGCCATTGCTACTTTTGGCGTGATGCTCACCTTTTGGGTGATGGTGGTGTTCTTCCGGAACAACGACACCCCCATCGTCAAGGCCGCGGGACGGGAACTCAGCTACCTGTTGCTGATGGGAATCATGCTTTGTTACTTCATGACTTTCGTGATGCTCGCCAAGCCGACGCCCATTATCTGCGGACTCCAGCGTTTCGGCATTGGCTTCTCTTTTGCCATCATTTACGCGTCGCTGCTCACCAAAACTAATCGCATCTCGAGAATCTTCGAGAGCGCCCGGCGGTCGGCCCGTCGACCCAGCTTCATTAGTCCCAAATCGCAGCTGGCCATCGCCTCGGTGCTAATATCCGTCCAGGTGATAGGAACAGCAGTGTGGTTCTTGTTGGAGCCTCCTGGTACCAGGCAGTACTACCCCGATGGAAAGAGAAACCAAGTGATCCTCAAGTGCAGCATCCGGGACTCGTCTTTTCTCGTGTCCCTCATCTACAATATGCTTCTAATAACCATATGCACGGTGTATGCAGTCAAAACCAGAAAAATACCAGAAAACTTTAATGAATCAAAGTTTATCGGATTTACAATGTACACAACATGCATCATATGGCTCGCTTTTGTACCTATTTACTTTGGAACTGGAAATTCCTTTGAGGTACGTATTTTTATTCTAAAATTGTATTAAATTATTCTTATAATATTTATGTCTACTATCTAGTATTTACTCATGTATTAGTTTAGGATATATGGAGTTAGACCCTTCATTAACTAGCACGTAATTGAAAACAATCTTCTTTAACGATTAAAATATTTCAAAAATAGTTAATATACGTAGTTCCACGTTAATTGTGTGTAAAAACTCTTGAATCAAGTTTACTCAACTCTTTTTACATAGTAGCCATTGATACAATTCTAAATAACTATGTACTACTATTAATATATTTTGTAACTTTTTCGCGAAAAGTAAATAATTTTAGCAATATATTTATACAACAAACTAATTTACAGAGAAATAAAGTCTCCAACGTAAAAAAAACCTTTACAAAGGAATAAGATTTAATTTTATTACTTTAGATTAAAAAATTATTTGTGTTTCTATATTATCATTTTTTTACATACGAGGACTAATTTGATTACATTACCTACAATTTAAACTGTACTCTGAGCCACTATCAAACTCACAACTGTGTTGAAAGTCAGAGCACTAACCATTGATTTGATAATTCAGGTTGTACTATATGAGCCATAGTACTCGAAATTTGATCCTCATAAATTTTCTAAGAAAATCTACCAAGTTTATACTACTTTTAACACCACTGTACAATGCTGGACAACATATTTAGACTAGACTATATAGCCTAGAAAATGTTGTAAAGTTTTCAATATCTATCGATTATTTTTACCTGCTGAGAAGACTTAACATATAATAGGCTGAGTTCTCGTATCACAAGCACAAAATGCAAATACTTTCAAGTACTTACCCCATTAGATATTTATACAGAAAACAGAAATATAAAATTCTTATCCTGTTATTTAGAAGAAACTCTTGGACCGAAGCCAGTCAAGAACCTGATTCCATGACCTAGTAGAATTTCCATGAGATCAGCTTTACATCTAAGCCATAATGAGCTCAATTTAAGTACCTTATAATCAAGTTAATAACTATTAAAGTGATCTTAAAATAACTGGATGCTTGAAATGCAGATGGTATAAAATGAAAATGTTCACAAATGTAAATGGTAAAAAAAAAGTTTATAAATTCTCTTCTAAGAGGAAAACATATTCCGAACACGTCTGCATCCATTATATCTTCCATAATTCCTCACTGTAACCGTCTGAGTCCATTTCCAAAAAGTTAAAAATAGAATCTCCGACGAAGACGTGGTACATTATTAGTCACCATTGATAATACGTCAAGAGCATTGACAGAGTCTTGCCCTCCGCATTCACCCGCTATTACGGAAGACCTTTCTTAAAAGAACTGCGGACGTAACCATAAATCAAGATCTGTGGCCTCCAAAGAAAGAAAAGAGGAAGTTTCCATTCACATCCCTTGAAGTTCCATCATAATTGATGCATTTTTCTGAGGGCTTCCAAAAGAATACGGCTCTAATATCCGATTCAAGAATGGGAAACTCAGTGAAAATCTCAATTTCACCGCATACAAGGAGATCGTATTGCTTTTGAAACCCTTTACTTTTTCGAATAAAGGTAATATAAATTGAAAAGTTCTTTTATTAAAGTAAAAATAGGGTAACTTTTAAAAATATTTATGTTGGAAATAATACGATACCTCAAAAAATAAGTAAAAAGGCTGGAGGTATTATACTCTTAGAATTTAATAAATTAAATTTTTGATCACAAAGGTGAGAAGGGTAAAACGTAAATCTTATTATTATTTAATATCCCGTATTCATAGTATTGAATTTATATATTGAAATATTCATTTCTCAAAACCTGAAGCTCCACGAATAAAATTAAGTTTCATTCTCAAAGTATTTTACGAAGATAAATTTGTATTAATTCCTTTATGAACATTTCAAAGTATATTATTGAATATTATTTCAAAATATTAAAAAAGTATCTATTTAAGTATTTTGGAATTAAATTTCATATATTTATTCTTCCTTTTTGAACTATATTATTAATAAATTATTTTAAATTACTTTCAGAAATAAATCACTAAGCCCATTAGTTCGTTAAAACCTTTTTTTTATATTCAACAAATTTAATATAAAAAAAAGCTTTTTTCAATTTTTAATATAAATGTAACCACTCTGTTAAAGAAAATTATCCTATCTTGTTTATCTTCTTTGTTTTTAGCATATAAATAATTCCTATAAAAAATTTTACTAAATACAGATGTACTAATTTGCAACACTTTTGTGGAAATATTATAATTGAAATGTAATTATAATTGAAATTTATTTATAATTGAAATGTATTTTAAAAAAAAGTGCAGTACTTAATACATTAAAGTTCTTGAATACTGAGAAAAATACGAAATATTTCAAAATAATTCAGTGTTTTAGGTTGATAAATAATTTTTTTACCAACCTAAAACAATCGGTTTTAGGTTGGCAATCAGTTTTGGAACTTTATGTTAAGTGCTTATAACTCATATAGGTAAAGGGATTTTTTATTTACTGATTCTCTCTCAGTCACTGTGAAATATTTAAAGTGGTTTAGGCCTCGTAATTTAGAAGCTAGGCTCAAGTAAAATACTGCCAAAATCTGACTAATCACTCCAAAAGTATCATTTCTCTTGGAGGAAAGGATTTGCCCACGACCTATTAACATACCCCAACTTCCTTTAATGAATACGATGATCCTTCACTTAAGCCAAGAATTAAACTCACTACCGTCTGATAATGAGACCGATGCTTTCTTAACCACTCTGGAATATCATTTGTTTTGGATTAAAATCAAAGCTTTAATTTCCTCCCTTTAAATCATAATTCTAGCACTAAAATCGAGTAATTATCATTTCTAGTGATAAAATGTTTAAACGAACATCTGATCATGTAGCATAGCCATATGTTCCTTGAAGAATTAGTTCGATAAAGGAGTATAAATTTGACATAAATTTTCATTTACACTTCGTTCATCAGGAATTTTCGACTTGTTTTTTAAGACTTATTTATAAGGATTTCCATGATTTTAAAATCTCCTTATATTGCATTATGCCTCTAGTTTTTGTTCAAAAAAAAAATTCAATACCTGTCTTAAACCTGTTAGCCTCTTTCTTTAAGTGAGCACGAACCAGGTAAAATTGATGAAGATGAGAGAACTAATGACATTAAAATAATTATAATTCATCATGTCTTTGCCTAGGTGTGTTAAGGTGAGCATGTTTTCAATTCAAGCTTTGATTTTCTTTAATGATTTTAGTTCCTTACTTGTCTTTAGTTCAAAACTTAGTTGCATTTAGCTGTCTTTAACAGATTTATTTGTTGAAAATAAGTTAGTAAAAAGATAAAGCAATAAACCCCCAAATTGTCAAATTAATCAACCAAATATAACTACCACATCAGCAAAGAATTTAATACACAGTAATATCATAAAAGTTAGCTTCGTTTGAAGGGTAGATTCGTAGATTATATCATATGCAAATTTTTTCGTAGGGGATGTATGATACACATCATCTACGGATGTTTACTCGCAACCGTAGATGATGTGTATCATACATACGATTTCACACGCAAAGAGTCTATTTCACAAATATATTTATATATTATGCATATAATTCATTAAAATTATAAAGCATCAAATTTTCATTCTAGTATACCCCTATGCTCTATGTACTGGATTAATAATCTGCTATATATATATATATATATATATATATATATATATATATATATATATATATATATATATATATA
>JAPDSC010044010.1:0-16595 GCA_026290005.1 Latrodectus geometricus
GGTGCTTATTCTAAATTCTCGAACCCGATTTACATATGTGCAACTTAAAACAGAATAATACGAAAAAGAAGAGTGCATTTTTGCTTCCAATACCAGCATAGAATTGGAAAGAAATATCGATTTTTTTAAGGAAAAAAAAAAAAAGAACACGTGTACTGGAAGAGAGGTTCGATTATTTTCTTTTTTTTCCAACGACTTTTTCAGTGCGCGGTAATGACATTATCTTTCCTGATCCAAGTAGGGCATTATATACAAGAAATATTTCCTCCGGCGATCTTTGGGAAAAGGAGCATCATGGGATAGGTCGGCCGAAACGATAAGACACCAGGTCGGCCACAAATTCGAAACATTCTCTTAACCAATCGAAATAAACTATCGGGGGGAATATTGCGTTCATTGATTTATTGGTCGGGAAGTGTGTTACAAAATAAAATGCGATGTTGGGGAAATGCAATATCAGTATTCTAAATAAATCTTGACGTGACGTTTAAGAGATTAAATTTTGTAGTTTCGCAGATTCTTTGTTATTGTGTTTTGACTCTTTCACTATGATTTTAGAAAAAAAAAAATAAATAAAAATTCAGATATTTTCACGTGAACCAAAATCGAGAAAAAGACACCATTACAGAATTTTATTTAGTGTTATTTTCTGTTTCTCTTCAAAAATTTCATTGATGCTTATGCAAAATGATTTATGTTAAAATTGACAAGAATTGAAATAAAATAATGTACATGAAATATAAAAATAATTAATAATAAGTGATTAGATTTTTAAATAATATACTTATTATTTTTGTATTTTGAATCTTTCATGTGATTTGAAAATGTATTTTGTATTTAGTTGTATTTTTTCATGTAAATTAAATTGAGCATAATATAATTTCATTTAATATTTTTTGAAGTACTGGAAGAAAACTGAGTTCTACTAAATATATCACATTTAAAATAAGTAATTGTTATTTTTAAATAATGCAATATATTATATATTTCTATATTAATATTTCGTATGTTTTAAAATTTGTATTGGAATGCTTTCGTATAAATTAAATAGAGTAAAAATAAAATATTTTATGTAATATATTTTGTTATTTAACATCGGAAAACTGTCTGGATAAAAGTAGTTAAGATTTATATCAACCAAAATAAATTATGTTCCAGAAATATTTTATAGCTCTCACATTGATACAAAGAATTGTTTTTATTTTTAAATATTAAATCTTCGGCGTTATTCAAAAGAGGTGGGAAACAGTATTCTGACATTTTGATATGAATTTACTCATTTAACACTTTTTGTTGCCTAATATCGAAAAAATTTTTTTTCATCTATTTTTATCCCAAAAAATATAGTGTTGTTTTTGATGACACTTGGCAACGCCAAGCCCGCCCGTCAGAGACTAGGCGAATGAAGTCAGAGAGAGCGTCTTCCGTTTTTCGAGAGAGCACTCTCATACGAAGGTGGAAGTGCGACTTTTGGCTCAGAGATGGCAGCACCATCTCAATTTTCCAATTTAGAGATTGGAACCAATGAAAACCCAAAGCCTGGCTTCAACCACCCCCAGAGGTATTAATTTGTAATGGGAACATGGAGGACATTGCGACCCGACAGATTTTACGTGCCCCAGTCGCCATAAGTGAACACGACGGATCTTCGGCTGAGCCGGGATTCGAACTCACCACCTTTAGGTGACGAGAACGACGCCCTAACCATCCAGGCCCCCGCTGTCTTAAAAAAAAATAATAATAATAAATAAATAAATAAATAAATAAAGTTGTTAACATAAGTATTGGTTTATAAGAACTTATAGAAAGTTACAAATCTGAAATGTTAAAATAATTTTTAGTGTGTATAAAGTTTAATTAATTGTTCTATCTTGCAAATATTGATTTGCCATGATTGTTGTATGCTGTCATGACCTTCAACACGATGTCCACTAATAGTTCTAACATTTGTGCCAATGTGGTAACCAATGCCTTAATTAGATTAACTCTTGTAATATGTTCCTTTTGGGACTCTGAAGATCTCTTATCTTCATACAAAAATCATTATACATACAATAATTTACAATAAATTCATAACCATCCACAAGACTAAGCATTAATGTAGTATAACAATTGGTAATTTTTTTGGTCTCACATTAATAAGTTATAATTAATCTTACACTATTGCATAAGAAGTCATTTTTTCAGCAAGGTTTTACCATCATTTCCAATGAATCTATATATGTAACGCTAATATAAATTTCTATTAAATATCTTAATTATTTTTGAAGAAACAGTGAATCAAAGAAGTATAGCAATGCTTGTTCTGTAACAAGTCGATACATTTGTAAAAATTTTTTTTTAAGGTTTCATATTTTCTTACAGCATAATATTCTCTTTATAATGTATATAGAAGAAATTACAACAAGTAAGCAAATAGCTTTAAAGGAAATTTAATTCTTAATTTTTTAATTTAATATTTTATAATATCATATAGAATTATTAATTAGTTAATAACAATATATTATTATAATCAATTATAAGTATTAGTTAAAAAATAATATTAAATAAATACATACATAAATACTACCATGCAGTCTGAATGTTTCTGATTTTCTTCAAAGATCATAAAACATTAATCCTTTACTTTAAAATAAAAAAATGGCAACAGTTGTAATTTACATGTGATATCTAGAAATCGTTAATGTGAAAATTGGCAAATAAATTTTTTTGGTGTAACTTAATCTAAATTTATTGATCAAGTAATATGTTATGCTAGCCATTATTTAATAAATTATTAAAATTTGTACATTAATTAATAAAATACACAAATGACTTTCTATGAAACATTTATTAGTTGTATAATATTTTTCGAGTTATTAACAAATTTCAAATACTTGTAAATTTTATTTTTTAAATTAACTCTTTTTATTTTAGTTTAAATTAGTTTTTGTTGTTCTAATAATTTTTTTTGCTTGTAGGCCAATTTGATCTGAATTTACACTTCATATTGTACTTTTTAATTAACCACAATAATCACACCCTAGGCAGGAGTCGAATTTAAAAATTCTTTTAACAGAAAGCTACAGTGTTAGTCAATAAGCTAACATATCAGCAACAACTGTATATACATATGTTTTTATTTTACAATTATATACGATTACATATTTAACTTTTTATATGTTTAATTATATATTTAATTTTACAATTATATATTTAACAATTATATATGACAACAATACGTAATTGTTTTGTCAAAATAGGTCATAATTAGTAAGTTTCAACAAAATTAAGAGAAAAACAAACTTTGACTAAATTGGGCAATGCTAATAAAGTATGGAAATGTGGTGGTAGTTTAACGTGGGTTAATTTAGTTTGCGTAATTATAAAGTTAAAAACATTACAAAATTAGTTATTATAAATGACATCGTAGGTGCTACAGTATTAGACACGGCAAAATTGTTTACTACATCTAAGAATATTGTAGTTTTGTGGTTGTATGTAAGTTCATTGAAGAAAAATTTTGAACAAATTAAGAAAAATATATTATTATAATTAATATTATTATTGTAATAAACATTGTTATATAAATTTAAATTATAAATATTAATTTAAATTTTTTATTACATGTAGTTAAACTTCTTCTCAAAAAAATAACGTCATTGTTCGCTAGCTTAAATCTGAAAAATACTTTTACATTCTTCTACATTTCTTATTTTCCGTTTTGTTGCCAGAAGCTCTTTAATGCTTTCTATTTTATAATCATTTACGAATAAAGTTCAAAGAGTTTCCTTTTGAAAAAAATTTGTTGCACTATATTTATGTTTTCATTTTTTCAAGAAAATAGTAAATATTATTTGCAAATGATTTATATTTGCAATAATATCAACTTCAAATTTTCTATCACATAAAGTAAATCTACGCATTTTGCTAATAAATTTGAACAAAAAAAATTTCAAGCTTAGTGGAAATAGTTTCTTTTTTTACTTAATGCGGAAAATGTTTACATTATTTTCTCAAAAAAAATTGAAATAAAGTACATTTGCAGGGAAAAAAAACAAAACACTTTTTAACCCCAATACACTGAAAAAAGGAAACTTTATGTGCCAGACCTCTTTTTCGAACAGGATATTTCCAAAATTTGTATACATTCAAAATAATTAATTATTTTGAGAACCATTTATAATTTATGGCATCACTGTAAGTTTCGATTATTCAGGAAAAAAATTAAAATTTTCTATATTGTTGAGATTTCTTTGCTTATTAATAATTTTCTTTGTGCTTTTTTGCAATAGATCAAATTATATATTTGTCTGCAGTAATATTTCTGAAAAATATACTTATCTTCTTTTGCTACTAGACATATTACACTCTCTTTTTATTGTCATGAATTCGCTATCGTATTTTTTGTGTGTTTATTGTTAAAATCAAATTATATTCTATTTCATTTAATAAGTATAATAACTGAGCTTATTAAACAAACAAATGAAAGTAATTTTTTTTAAATTTATGTTATTGCTTTTTATTTTTTTTTTTGAATAGAATATATGAATTAAATTAAAATTGCTATAATTATTTTCATGCTGTAATCATATTATTTTTTTGTAAAGTCTTTGAGTAATTATGATATTTGTAATTTTTTAAGCAAAATTCACTTATCTCAAATTTATCATTTTTACATAATTATATTTCAGAATTTGTTCAGTAGATGCTTATATTTAAGAATTAGAATTTTCTGAATGACTCTGGACCAGTAATTGTCAACCCTTCTTTCTCAGTCGCGGCACACTTTTAACGATTTCAAAATTTGGCGGCACACAAAGAAATAGATAAATTTATAAGTTGTTTATTTGCCTATAAATGCACTGTGCAAAATAGTTTGTGATAATGATTTTGAAGTTTAAATTTAAAAAATTTATAATATGTACTGCAAAAAAAACAGTACGTTTATTAAAGGATTAATATCATAATAATGAAGATACATTTAATGAGAAATTTTAGCTTGATGTTTTTTGATAATTTTGTTTACATTTGGTCGTAAAAATGACAATACTCTCATATCGCCATCCACACTAACAGTCTCGATTTTTCCTTCGACTTTATGTCGGATAATAAGCCACCTGCCATGTCTAGTGGTCAGCATACCTGACTACGGATGGAGAGGACCTGGGTTCGAATCACGGCTCGGGCATGGATGTACTTTCTCTTCCTATGTGTTTCTTGTCCTTTCCTCAGATGATGGATGAATGTAGCCCGCCCTATAAACGGGTTTGTGGTGGTGTGGCGTGGACGATGCTACTCGTACCTCCGTGACTTGGTTCACAGGTGCCCACCGGGTAACGATAAAATGAGTAGCAGTTTCCGGCCTTGTTGTGGCGAAGGGTTAATCCCCCAGTGCCCGTGATTATTAAAAATATTGTTGGTTAATAGCGAAAATCCGAATTCAAACAAATAAAATGTAGAAAATTGTAATGGTAGATATTTGGAACATTTGAAACTTCTTCATAAGGGACAAATATTTCACATTATCAAAAATTCCGTTATTATGAAGATAAAAACAGTTTTTAACTGTAAAAAATATGATACTTAACTGTAAAAGCTAGTTTTTTTTTATAGAGTACTTTTCTCGATTTAAACAAACTTTACTCGTAATAAAAATCATTATTACGTAAGTTTAGTTTTTTTTAAAGTTAAGTAAAGTTTACTAGTACTTTTTTTTAAAGTTAAGTTAAGTAAGTTACATAAGTAAAGTTTTTTTTTAAATTGAGAAAATTTTACTTTACAAATTTCTAAAATTTAACGGCACACAAAAGTGCCACATCATAGAAGTTGTGAATCACTGCTCTAGCCTCATCAATTATAAACATATTTAAATATATTCTTTCAAAACAGAATATTTATATAAAATGTTTAGTAAAAAGATGAAATTGCTTAAAAGCGAAATTAAATATCCCAAAAATACTTAAAGATGCATCCGGAGGCATTTCTGCAAGACACCATTCAACTTGTTGATACTTTGTACAGTATTTATTGCATAATATGAAATAATTGGAAGCAAACATTGCATTGTAGGCGCATTATATAAGTGTATACAACTAAATACTATTATTTGATGTTAACATTAAGGATTTATTTACTAATCAAGATAAAATCTTCATCATTGTTAATGAAAAAAACACTTCTCCAAGTGGAAAAGAATGACATTTTTTTGCACTTGCATTTTGCATTTTTTGCATCTTCAGCCATAACTATTTCAAAACCTATAATAGAATTATTAGTAATAATGTAGTAGCTCTTTGACTAACGAGGATATATATATATATATATATATCAGAGATTATTTATATCTTAAATTTGATATTTACCCAGGAAAATAAACTCAACCTGAGGATTCAGAATCAATTTAACATTTCTACAAAAGGTCATTAAACTCATAGATTTCATCATAACAGTAACCCGAAAGAAACTCCCTTAAATTACAATTTTCACTCTTTTCCTAATCAGATATGGACATTTTCCAGAATATTTAGTCCGTTTCAGATCTGTCAGTTGATATCTTGAATATGCGGGGGCGTAGAAAATCCTCTTCTCTACTATTCAAGAGAACTCATCCCAAAATATCAAATCAGAATTTCAGCGCAGCTGAATGAGGATTACTGAAGTTGCAGTTTGTTACTTAACTCCTAAAAGAAATGCATGATTTGATATGAATATCATGTATTATTCAAGCTTCATATAAATCTTTACGTAAGCATGCTTGCTTATGTAAATATTAAAGATTTCGTGAGATATTTGTTGGAAATTGGTCTTATTATGCATACTATTTTTTCACAAATCAGAATTTTCATTAAAAACAGAGCAAAACTTAAATTATTTCATTGTCGAATAGTAAATCTAAATGATTGCTGTTTTATGCATTTACATCGTTTACAGGTTGATTAATAATAGTTTGGGGAAAAAGTTATCTATTATTTTTTCGGTAGACGTCTGTAGTGATCACTATCTCGTGAGGTATCTATCAAACAATTTCAGATTTATGCTCATTGGAAAGGTGACATTTGACACTAAAATATCCTCTTGCGGTTTTTTGTTTGATTAATTCAGTTACGAGTACAAGGTTTTAAAAATGGAAGACAACAAACAGAAAATTCGATACATTTTCGTTTTTCTCTTGTAATGGCGAAAAAGATAGCCGGGTGGCTAAAATTGTGAAAGGTGTTTATCGTCCTAAATAAGTCTGTAACAACCAGTTACGTACAATTTTTGTTTCGTCGATTCCGCTCGGGTATTTTTGATGTTAGAGATGCACCTCGCATGTGGATACAGCATCGTCGAAAATGTCTATAAAATATCAAAAATGATCGAAGTTAACCGCATGTCAGCAGTCGTAACGCGCAAGACCACCTAAAAATCTACATGAAACCTGTTTTAAACCTTTTTACAAAGTGAATCCGAAAGAAGTTACATATCGTTCACGTAAAATTAATGGATTTCTTTTTCCCCAAACTAATATTATTTATACTATTTTTTCACAAATCAGAATTTTCATTAAAAAAAGGGCAAAACTTAAATTATTTCATTGTCGGATAGCAAATCTGAGCGATTTACATCGTTTACAGGTTGATTAATATAAGAGTAAGAAATCTACTGTCGCCATACGAAAATATTGATATATTACGCATTATATTTTTGTCACTGGAAAATATATCATTCGAAATACGCTTCTAAAAGCGCAATTGCGAATACGTTTTTGTCCACCGTGTATGTCTCGAAAAACCTCATTAATTTCAGCCTCGCGTTCCGGCTTCTTTTAGCAAAATGACTGCCACATTTTTTGCCTGTGAATATTGAATTGTCAGACTAGATTGTGCCATAAAAGGCTTCCATTGAGACTCGTTATAAATGGTCTCAGTGTATCTAATCCGAACGAGAACTGTCAAGCAAGCTTTCAATTTTTTTTTATGAAGGAAGCTGTTATCTTGGCGAGAGAGAATGTGATTTATTAGATGTTTTAAGATGTGTCAACTGCTTTGTTTGATTTGTTAGCAAAACAATTCATTACTGGAGAAGATATTCTTCGTCTACGTATTCTGTATTAGAAAATGCAATTAGAAACAAATTAACAAATATGATAAAATTATTCACAATATATTCCAATGGCATACATAATGTATTGTAGGTTATGATGACAAAATTATACGTACTGTATTATGATGACAAAAATTCTAGAAAATTTTATAAATGTTAAATATATTCAATGTGTCATAATTTCAAAAATCGTGCAAAATGTTTTATGATAAAATAAAATATACAGGCAATATATGATGCTCTCTGATAGTAAATACGCAGAATATATTATGATGATAAAATAGTTATATAAATTAAGTTAGGGTGAAAAAATTATACCCATAATCAATAAACAATATAATGCATAGACAAAAATTGTACATAATATATCAAGAAATATAAAAATTATATACAAAATGTTATGATAAAAATAATTAGCAATTTTTTATGCCGTCAAAAGTTATATGCAGCAATTATAATATTTACTTTTTTTTTTGTCGAGTGCCAGCCAGACTGGCAGTATGGGTGCGCTGCTCCACTCTTTCAACTGAACCGCAATTGGGTGTGGAGTACGACTTCCTCAGTACATACATGTGATAGGAATTCGTTTATAGGGTAGGCAACCATTCACAAACCATTCATACAAGGTAAGGACAAAGACAGGAGAGAAAGAGAAAGTACATCCATGCCCCGACTGGGATTCGAACCCAGACCTCCCTATCCGCAGTCAGGAATGCTGAACATTAGACAGAGTAGGCGGCAATAATATTTACTAAAAATTATGATTATAAAAATAATAAAAAAATATTTAAATCGTACTTGTCGATTTAAACTAACCATAATGTTTTGACTTGTTTTTTTATTTTGCTTTTCCTTCTGTTCTATTGACTATCTCAAATATTGTAAAGTTTCTGATAACTCCAGTCGATGGAAGATAGCTGCTCGAACTGATGATTTGGTCTCTACACATCTTATATTAAAAAAATGAACTTCAACAATATTTTTAGTTTCGATACCCAAAGAGATCAAGCCACAGATGTTGTCATGTTTTTCGCGTACTTGGAAAAATCAATGTTTTACTCACAAAATGTTCTTCAAGTCTTTTTAAATTCAATTGAACGAGTCATCAAGCGAAAATGATGCAATATTTTCAATTGTATTCAGCTATGGTTAAGCGACTTGTGTCAACATGCGAACTGCTGGAATTCATTGGAAATCAATTGAATCCAGGCAAGAAAACAGGATTCAGTGAAAGACATATCGAAAAAGAAAGAGATTTCAGGAAAATTTTTGAAGCAATATCGCTAAGGATTTTAAAATTTGAGTTCTAACCATTATCTAAAAAAGAAAACTTTCATGATTAAAACATTTAAAAACGATAAAAAGTGATTTAGACATGATCTCAACTGTAACGAAACAAGCAACCACTTTATGGTTAATAAATAATTTATGATGATGAAAAATGATTATACATTACGGGATAAAATTAATTTAAAAAATACAATTTTAAAATCATTATAAATCTACAAGTGATATGAATTCGTTTAACCCTTCTTTGCATAATGGTGGAAATTTCCATCATAACCTATAATGCCCAAATATTATATAAAAGAACAAGTTCACTTTAAGTTGATCGTGTTTGGATACCTTTTTAATGTCCATTGCATAAAAAGAAACATAGCTGTCAAAAATAAATAAGTGTCATTATCAGTGAAACGAGCTTAAAGTTGTCTTATTCCGCTGTTTGTTGTAGTTGCAATAAACGTATGATTTCGTTTAATATTTTGTTTTATTATATTAGAGTTTCTATTGCTAAAAAATTGAAAATGAGTGGAAGAAAGGTTTGTAACACGTGTTTCTGTTATTTTCCTCTTTTATTATTATTTAGTACTAAGCTAATGATCTAACTTTGGAGGATGATGGAAATTTTTAGCACATTGTTTTTTGCTAAATTTATACTATAAATATATACTAAGATATTTTTAACCATTTTTCCTTTAATTTTGAACATGAATTATATCAACTTGATTAATTTCACCAATAAAGAAAAAATCATGCAAAGAAGGATTAAATCAGTGTAAACCCATAACTACCAAATATTATTATTTTTATTCATATAGTTTCATTTGTTCCGTAAATTATTTTCAGTTTGTTATAAACGTAAAGTTTAAATAAAAGCTGTATCACTATCAAGTAGCTCATAGGTGATATTTCAAAATAAATGTATAAATCTATTCTTATGAGTAAAATTGATAAACGTGGTCTGTAATCATGAAAACTTTTCTCGATTTCAGAATTCTCTAGTTATTAGAAACGAGGAATGTTTAATCTAATAAACTAACTTAAAAATATAAATGATGTTTGTGTTAATACAAATACAACATCATTTGCCAACGATGTTAAATTTTCATCACATGTATTTTGAGAATTCTTGTCACCATAGATAGTAACGGCGACATTTTTATTCAATAGACTTTCAAATTAAATTATTAAATCATTCATAAAATAAATGTTCTTTGGAGAAAAAAAAGCTTAATATCAAATATCGTTTAATTTCTAGTTTGTTAAATGCTATCGTAACAGTGTTTACAACAAAAAAGTATTTCAACGTTGAGCAATCACAAAGGAACTTTGAAACTAAAGAACTTTACAGCTGAAAATCACTTTAAAACTGCACTGTCATTTTCTCTAAAAAACCTTTTGACCGGAAAATTAAACAGCCAAAATGCCCTTGAAAGCTGAACTTTTACTTGTTTTGAATGATTGTATTTTCAAATAGCAGCTTCAAATCTGAATAATTTGCTGAAACTCCCCGAAAAACTTCTTTACCGGAAAAATACCAAAGTTGGAAAGAAAAATGGCAAAGATAAACCACAAGTCATCATCACTAGCCAAGATTCAGCAGCAACAGCTATATTCAGAAGGTAAATGTTGAAACACAAATTTATAGTGCATCAAATTCTTAGCTGATGTAGATATAACATGTCTACAGCTGTGTTTCAAGTGTAAAAGGCAGACTATTTGTCACTCAATTGTCAATTTTTCACGAGGATATATTAGAATACGACCTATAGTTTAAAGAAGATTCCGAACCAATACAAACTTTCAAATCCAAGGTGGAATTCCAACCCACAAACTGTTCAACAGAAGGCAAGAGTTCTAAACATTCAGTTGTCTGTTTGGAAAATATAAAGCATGGCGAAACTACAAATGACATATAGTGAAAAATCAGTCAAATCTTCAACAATTGGCGTATAGCGAAAAGTATGGCCAAAGATCATATTGCTTTAATCATTTGATACTAAACTTTTGATAATGGTCCGACATTGTTGTGATTCTAAGCTGTTTTTTGATAGATATCCCATGATACCTGCCTATTATATAAGAACCAGCAACAGCTATGTTGTTTTTTAAAATCAGAAAGTGAAAAAATACTTTCCAAAATAAATGCGTAGACATATTTTTCGATATAAAATACAATTTTTGACAGTTAAAAGTGTTCCCAATTAAAAAAGTACCCCCGATGTGAAACGTATCACACCGTAGGGAATTTAAAAAACTCCCTGACGGTGTAACAACATACAAGGGGGTCTAAAAAATACATATAATTTTAATGATATTTCCATATTTTTTTTTAATTCTTTTTATGTTTTTAAATTTATACTAATTTTCGCATACGTACTAAAGTTTATTTTACATAATATCATATAATTTAATATATAAAATTTATATTATATAAGTTTATATTAAATAACACAGTCATTTTCAAAAAATTTAAAAGAGTATAAATAAAATTCCATTGTGTAAGCTGTACGTTTAAATACATTATTTATTTTACCTATTGGTATTTGTCGTAATAAACTACATATATTATCATAATTACTAGACTATCACGTTATTTAGAATTTTATTGAAAGTCTCACGTACATATTCCAAGTAAGAAATGGAAAAGAAAATCCAGCAAGTGACATTTATCTTTGATAATCAATCTTAGACAATTATTAAAAATCTTAAGATTAAAATTAAGTGTTTCCTATAATCGCATTTAAGGGATTCATTTTATGAAAAATGGCACTTTTTATTTTGATTTTTAAATGCCTTTTTAAAAAGCTTCTTTACTTTTAATACAAGAACTGCATTGATAGCACAATTTCTTTTAAAAGAAATATTTTTTATAAGCTCGATTAAAGCTTATAACATAAAACGAAATAAATACTATATTAATTTAATAATTAATTAATAAATAAGAATAAATGATACGAAAAAATTCTACGCCATTTCTTAAGCGAGTGTTTTAACAGATAAATAGTTTAATGGAAAAGTTGAATGTTTGCTAGTACGACACATTAAAATAATTCTATTTCAAATGGTCATGGAAATATTGATTAAATTATTATTATAAATCTTTCAATGTTTAATAGAAGGGAAGCATTTTATTTACAAAAAAATATGGAAAAAATTTACAATATAACAAAAAAAGAAATCTAAATTATCATTCCTATTATTTCTTTCCTATTTTTTATCGGAAAAAATTCTTGGTTTAATCTAGAATAAATCTAATTTGTGATGTTATATGATTTTTAAGATAAAACGTCAAAAACTAGAGATTACAGTTATGATTAATTTCACCATAACTAAATTGCAGATAGCATCTGTATCTTTATCCATTAATAAATTCAATATATCCAAATAAAAAGCTAAGACATATTTAAGAAATCCAATCAGTGAGAAGACGCTATTAAGACTTTATGCACCATTTTCTGATTATATATTATATTTATAATGTAACTATGAAACAAAAGTGGACAAATCTAATTTAAGTAATGCAATGACACGAAATGCAAAAATATTTTTCTTCTTGAAAATTAAAAGAAATCTGCTTGGCGAAAAATAAAATTTCTCCAGCCAAAAAGTAATCGACAGTGGTAAAAAAACTAATTACTTAAAAGCAAAATATCGGAAAAAGCTTCTTCGTTACAGTTAGAACAATATAGCTCCAATTAAGAGATAAAAAAATTTCATATCGAGAAAAATTATGATAAAAAAGAACATGTTTTAAATAGTTGCTACAAGATGTCAATTAAATACTTTGCTACAAATAATCGATATTTTTATTACTTATAACGAATATAATTAGTAAAAATTATTGTAATAATTTCATAATCAAATCTGAGATGAAATATTAAAAAAAAAATTGCATTTAACTGCGTATGTATAATTTATGAGACATAATATTTATCAAATAATGTTTGAAAATTATTTGATATTACATTCATTAATTTATCTATTTTAAATATTGTTATATAAGATTTACATTTTTAATTCTTTATATATATGTAAATAAACGTCGTTTTAATCTTAAAATTTAAAGTTAAATTTTTAATTTAATTATTTATTTCATAGAATAATCAAGGAAAATATATGATTAATTTATTGCATATTTCAATTAATTTTTTTTTCTTCATTAAATAACAAACTTACACGTTTTTACACTAACATATTTGGAAATTCATAGCTGCATTACAACAAAGATTTTTATGTATTAGTTGTTAGTTATTTTGATCTTAGTTATTCTTAGTTATGATTATCTTAGTTATTTTGATAAAATGGCAAAATTATTTCAATTCCATTTTATGCTTAGGTTGCAGGTAAAAATGTCTTCAAACTTTTCTTCTTTATAATATTCCGATATAATTTCAAAATATCAATATTTCTTATTTCTTTAAAATGTCTACTGCAATCCAAAAAAAAAAATTAATAATTGAAAGCTATTAGGAATTCAATTTCAAATTTCATTTTTTTTACAAATATTGCTCAATAGTTTTACAATAAATAAAAAAATAAAAGGTATTTGGTCTTCGAAATGAATGATATCAAGTTCAATCCCAGCCAATACTGAACAACGGAAGATACTTGTTAAATAGTAACACATTTTCTGGTTGATTTTCATGGATTTTCCAGGTTTTCTTCCTTGAAACACATGATACCATACACTGTCAATGAAGGAAATAATAGTTGTAGCATGTCGAAAAGCTCCATAACTGACTTCAGTAACTAAACTGTCAATATATGTTACAAAATTGAGCAATAATAAATGTTTTCTTAAAAATCACCAAAAACAATTTTAATTAATCTCTATATAGTTTTGATTTTTTACATTAATTGAGGATTTTCAAATTTTAATGCATCAAATCATTTTTAAATGTTTTAACTAATGAAATAAATGTAATTAAATATTACCTTATAGGAATATTAAGAAGTGAATACAACTTTTGATATATAGAAATTTCTTAAATTCGTATTTTATTCAAAGCACTTACGGAAGTTGAATATTAAATTTATAAATAAGAGATTCTTATAGTATTAAATTTATATGCACAAATTATACATGATTGAATTAAGTATGATTTATTCATTTTCTATATTTTTTTATTCTTTAGCATATGATTGAATTTAATCCATAAATTTGAATCAATAAATGAACAACAGAATGATTAAAATTCTAAAATAGGCTAACATTACATTTTTAATCGAAAAACATGTAAACTTTTTTATCAGAAAGATTTATATATATATATATATATATATATATATATATATATATATATATATTTTTTTTTTTTTTTTTTTTTTTATATATATATATATATATATATATATATATATATTCTGAAATATGTATTAATTTGAAATGATTCCTCTAGAGAAATAAAGTAATTTCAATTTAATCTTGAATTCTGAGATATATTCATTATTTTATTAGGCAAATTTCCAATGACTTTGAGCTTCTGTCCATATGTTATAGGTTCAATTCTCACCTCGTTATTAAATGTGGGAATTAGTCAGATTTCGTTTTAAACTTTAAGTCATGACTGTCTTAGCCCCTTTATGCGAAAAGAAATCTTCTATGGAAAAATAAAATGGTTTGTTTTACATATCATCAAAACAAATTGAATTTATAATAAAATATTGGTAAAATATTATTTTACTTCAGATCTCATTTCGAATACAAAATCTCAAGAAAACGTAGATTGGATAAATAACTTGCGACTTAAAGAATTTCCACTCTTTAATTTCATAAAAGTTTTGCTGCAAATATAGCATTATTGAAATAAAATACAATTTTATTGATTAAAAATATTTCTTTTTATTTTAAGCCGAGTATAATTCTGGAAGTTTTGCTTGAAATCTCATTTCAGCTTTCTTTTAGACAGAGATATTAACTGAAACAAATACATTTCACGACGCCAGTAATTCGAATAACTCTTAAATCACGTGACTCGGAAGCTCCTTTCACCGGTGACAGCACGTGAATCACCCGGGAACAACAACGCCTGGGGGAGCGCCCACTTAATAAATGATCAAGAGGCAACAAATGAAGCCCTCGCCAGCTTCCGCGCCAGTCCCCGGATTACAAATGTTCTTCCATTAATTGCATTCAATCTTTGGCGAGCTATTTTTAATAAAACAAGTGAGCGAAGCAACTTTTATACCCAAAGCGCAGCCAAGCCGAAGATAATGGAATTTTACTTTATTAGAAAGCTGTCGTTAAATTTACGGTTCAATGATTAATATTTGTTTTCTGGTGAGCTAATTATATAAAATTAAACTTTCGGAATGTAATTTGAACCAGGATTTCCGGATGAACAAATACATCGTACAATCTTAAATTTTTTACTTAATTTTGTTTAGTCTGTAAGATTTTTACAAAAATCTCTTCGCAAAATTTGCGTATATTTTCATTGAAGTTGCTAAGGAATAGAAACAATTGCCATATATTGAAAGATATACGAATTTTTATTGAAATGATGTCCAGATTGTATGTTTTTCACTTTACTGTTACTTTTTTAATACTGGAGCTAATTGAAACGAATCATCTACAAATATTTTTCTTGACATGGGAATCGAACTTATGAACAGTTGAACTGAAGGTCAGAGCATTAACTCCTCAACTGCCCACTCATCGTATGGGCATGGTCAAGACACCACAAATTTTTATCTTACAACCTTCATTGAATATACTTCAATAACAGTTCTATTTAGATAAATCTTATTATGTAACTATATTTTAATGTTTTTAATTGCGAACTCAAATTCCTTTTTAGCATTATCTTCGAAATTGATTTCTTTTGAAACAAAAACCTGATGTTATCACCTGATGTTTTTTTTTATTTCAAATTTTACTTTTTATGGTTGAGAAGCTTGCACATCGACATTTCTTTTCCTGGATAAAATGTAAATCCTTGAAATTATGGATGACTAATTGAAATAGAGATATTGACATCCCGGACTTCTTTTAAGGTAATTTTTGTGTGGAATTTCTATCGCCTAAACTAATTGCTCATTCTAACCATTCTTTATTTCTAATTATTTCATTCCACTACTCAGTCTAACAGTCCATTTAACAGAGTCTAATCAGCAGCTCCAAGTGTTAAGTACTTATGCAAGAAGCTGATAGCGGTTTGAGATCGCTATATGAAATTAACATTCCAGGCGCAATGGACTTTTCAATCTGTGCTTGGAGTGATTTTGCATCACGGTAGATCACA
>JAPDSC010044013.1:0-18453 GCA_026290005.1 Latrodectus geometricus
TGAGAGTGACTCTCATTTAATTATTATTACATTATTATTTCAATAGAATATTTCTTATATGTTTATGTTTTACATAAAAAAAACATTTCAGTTACATGGCAAACATCTATAATGAATAAGTTAAGTATAAAAATCGTATGTTACCTTGTCAAATATAAGTTCTAAGCATTCTGATCCAGAAGAATCTAAATCCCATTTCTTATTATTTGGATCATCACTTATCCTTTTAGAGTTATGCAACTAAAATAAAATATGGAGAGAAGTTTTAATTAGTATAAAATAACTCTTCTTAATTCAAAAGAATCTTTCAACATTAATAAAAATTTAATAAAATTTTGGCAAATTAATGAATGTTTTTTTTTCCTATGTTTCACATAATAACCAAATTTTTAGAAAGGCTACTTATGGTAATTAATTGTAATTATTAATTTTTGGTGATTGAAATATAAGATTTTTTTTTTTTGCATGAATTATTAATTGGGTGAAAATACAAATAAAAAATTTATAAAAATAAGAAAACATTTAATAGAAGAAAATCCTTGAATTAAAAAAAAATTCACAAATTTACACTTACAAAATAAACTTAGTCAAATGTATTTTAACAATATACATTTTTATCAGATAGGATTATTAAGTAAATAATTGTCTTTACAGTTTTATGGTATGGTGCTGTAATTATATTTAAAAATTTTTCATATTGCTAACACCCATACATTTTTAGCAAAAAATAAAAATTTTAACCAAGAATAAAAGAACTATTAAATCTATAGAAAAACACATTAGATATATATTAAATTTTAAGAAAAATTAAAGACAGAAAAAAATAAACACATAAAATGATATTTAAAATATATAATTAACGATTGTAGAAGTTATAATTCTTTAAAACATTTTAGTAAACAACTACATAAAGATAGCATATTCATTACATCAATAATAAATAAATTGTAATTCTAAAAGTAATTGTTACTTTTGCAATTTTAATGTTTTCAATTTCCTTTCAAATTTTAATTCAAAGTTAATATTTCCTGGCTAAAATTTTATTAATAAAAATATATTTTTTGAGAAAGTTCAGAATATATTTATTAGCATTGATTTTCATGAAATCAATTAGCAGATATTTGTTATCACAGTGGTGGTGAACCTAGGAACTATTGTGGATCATGGGTTTTATCATAGGTTCATTTGAAAGTCACAAAGGCTTTTAAAACGACCAATCACAATGCATTATTTTTTATGAACTTTTTTATTTTAAAAAAATAACTCCAACAATTGAAAATAAACTAAAATTCAATTGTAAATACTAAATGTTGAATTTATTAAAAAAAAATCTAAGTAGATGTCTTCAATTAATTTTTCTGTCCATTATACATATTGAAAAAGCTAATAATATTGAGAAAAAATTAATGTTAATTAGCATTGATATTTTTGAGTAATCTGAGAAAATGGATTTAAAAATTTTGACCCACAAAAATAGTGTTTCTGCAAAAAAACTAATAATGGATCTAATACAGCAGAAAATGGCTTTAATTTCAATCAGCACCTTAGGAAAAATACAATATTTTCTTTCATTAAATTTCATTGTATAACCTGCATCACTGTATAATACACCAAGAAGGTTCACTTGTGAAACAGTTTAAAAACATTTTCCAACGTAATGCTCATTGAAATAAAACTCATCAATTTTATAAAAACAAGAGTACATTTTAATAAGCAAACATTTTTACAAAGGAAACTATGCATTAATATTTTGGAGTTCTGACAATTTTCGAAGGCTCAATTATGGTCATATTCATTATCTAACTTACCAGTTTAAAAAAATAAAGTTTTGGAGTGGGGGAAAAAAGAAAAAAAACAAACCTCCCACACAATAGTCACAATAAATTTTGATTTGCAGATTAATTAAATGATTTAATATTCTTATTTGACATCACTCAGCATTTCAATTAATTGAAAAAAAAACTTCAGGAAATGGATAAGTTGTATCAATGTTTGAAATTGTTAAAATATTTAATGATGAGGCTTGATATTTACAATAATCTTGGAAATGGCAATAATATATCTTCCTCAATTACAAAAATATTCACAGAACATAACAGTTTTTCAAAGTACATTTGCCTATCAAGAAAATACAATTAAAAAGCAAATAAAAAATACAAACAAAAAGAAAATACAATCAAATTTAATCAATTTTAAAGTTTTTAAAATATATTCTATAATTAGGAAAACGAAATTTGAAATGATGGAGTTATCCTAATTTTTCTAATTATGTATTCATGAATTAAGAAATGGAAATCAATTTAATTTCAAATACTAAAGAAATATTTTCTAGAAAGTGAACTATCTAAATAAATGAATTTTTAAAGACTTGAAATTTAATATTAATTATACTAACATGATAAAATTCTATTTAATCAATTTCATAAAACCCATTTTCATTTAATGTTAAGAAAAATTACAACTTCTTCAATTGAACTAAACAGTTTTAATAAAATTTTTTTTTTTTTTTTTTTTTTTTTTTTTTTTTTTTTTTTTTTTGTGTTTTATAATATATGCTGAAATAACTAAAAAATCTGTGCTTGTTATTTTGCAACATAATTTTTTTTATTTCTTCTGAACTATTTTTATATTATTAAATGCAAAACAGTTATAAGTATTTTTATAATTCATCATGATTTTAAAAATAAATTATACCTTTTGTATTTAAAATATTATTTATTTCAAATATGCTATACAATGACTACACACATCAAAAACTATATATGTCAGAAACTTAGTATTTTGGGCAGTATAAAGAAATTGTATAACTCTCATTTTATAACTTGCATCTTAACATTTCACACATTTAATAGACAAATAATAAAAATAAACTATACTTTAGACACTGGGGGAAATTATGGAAAGCTTGGTATGAAATTTTAAATAAAATTAGATCACACAATAGTTATTTAAAATTATAATATTATAAATTTATTTAAAATTATAATATTCATTGTTGTTAAAATTTAATAATCTTCAAGTTCACAAGAAAGGAAAATGTATTTTATTACTATCAAAACTTAGTAACAAACTTAGTATAGCTTAATCAACATTATAATAACATTGTTAGAAAATTAATTAGTTCAAATTTTTATAATAATATATTTGAGTTATTTTCAAGAGTCTCCATATTAACTATGGAAATAGATGCATGTGTTGTATAATTAAAGCTTCTTATTTGTGTAAATCAATCTCCTTTTCATAATATGCAAAATGCATGATGAATGAATTTCATTTAACAAAAGCAAGATGCTTATTGAATAATTGAGTCATTCAAAGCAATTGAAATATAAAAATGTAAATTTTAAATATCATTCTTGCTTACTATTTATATATGATTTAATCCAATTATTTACTTAAAATTTTAATTTTTCAATTATGTGACAATCAATTGAGAAACATTTAAATTTCTTAAATGTGATATATATCTATACCACTAATAGCTTAATTGAAAAATGAATTTTTATTCATCAATCTAAACAATCAAAAAAAAAATTAAAGATATTTCTGATAACATCAAACTTATTTAGGACACAATGATAGTTAAAAAATTATTTTTCTTTTTAAAATTTTGTAAAAAAAACTGTCAAAAGAGTTGTTTTCAGTGTGTGCTATCAACAAAAAAAAAAATTTTAATAATTTTATTGGATATTGATATAAATTCATTGAAAAGTAAAAATATTAATTTATTTTGTAATGTTTATAGTAGTTATTCAAATTTTAATAAATTGCTATTAATCTCAATGCAAAATCTTTGTAATTTAATTTTAAAAAGTAAACAAGGTTTATTATATTTTTAACTTCTCTATTTATATTCAAAACAGTTAGCAAAACTTTCGAAGAAAAAAATTGTTCACAAAACTTAAAATCATTTTCAAATTATAGAGATATTTTTCTACTACTTAATGCCATCAAATAAGATACATTAATGAAAAAAATGATAGAAAACTTACATCTTCAATTTTTATATATTCAGAAGCAGTAGACTCTTTACCACTTTTACTGGGTGTATTTGATATCTTTAAATTACTCTAGAAAAAAAGCATATATAACTTCAGATAAGGGTAATATATTACAGGAATAAAAAGCTGTAAAATTAAAATATTACATTTTAATTTTACAGCTTTTTTTAAAATTAAAATATTACATGTAATAACTGTGAGTTATTTTGCTTTACATAACTCTTTCCTTCACTTTTGTCTTGCTGAACTTGGTTAATTTTTAATGAAAAAGTCAGTGAAAATTATAAAAAATGTAAAAAATCATATTTAAATTAAAATGGCATTTAAAACAAAAAAAAAAGTATTTCATGCAAAATATCATTTTTATTTTTAAAGAAATACAAAGAATTTCATTACACTTCCCTAGGAATGGAAAAGATATTTTACATGTAATATACAGCTCAAGTAAAATTGAAATTTGTTAACATCATTTATTTATTTAAAAAGAAGTTTTTTTTAACAGATTTTTACTACAAAAATGTCACATTAAGAAAGTGAAACAATCATAACATAAAAGTCTGAAGAAGTTACTTTTTATTAATAATTTGTTTTTTCTAATTACAAGCCTCGGAACTGAAAATAGTTGAGGGTGAGAGAAATATATATCAAGAAAGAGATATTGAAAATTAACTGAAAAATGATAGCATAGTTAAAAATAAATGACAATTTTTGTCTTTACATCAAATTTCAATGCACTTCAGCAATTTTTTTGGGGGGGGAGGGGAAACTAGTTAAACTTTAAAAAAATTTTTTTATAAATCACAACACAAGAAAATAAAGCATTTATTTTCTATATAACATTTAATAGATAAACTTAGAAGAAGAATAAATTTATTTAAATAAGACAATTTATAAAATTTTATTAAGTTCAGTTTTTTACATACTTAAAAAACATTTTAGATTATGATTATTTGTTTCTTACAGTTTTTGATTTTATAACTTTTTCATTTTTTTCATATTTGGTTTATTTGAAACCTATCACAAGAATTACAAAAACAAACATTGCTAAAAAATATTAAATAAATAAATCCTAATTGCATAAAAGTGTCAACAAGGATTATCTTTGGTTGTGTATCATTTAATGAAATTTTTTGGGGGGGAGAAGAAAAAAAAAAAAACATTAAAATGATCATTTAATTTGATTTTTTTTTCTTCTTGTAAATAAGCATAAAAATTTAGATCAAAAAATAATTTTGGAGTTTAACTTTTTTTTTATTTAGAATCCTATTTACTTTAAATTATGACAGTATATCTTTATCATTTATTATAAATGGCCAGAACATTGGCTATGATGCCATTAGTTCTTTGTCCTTCCATTAACTCTGAACACACAGTACATTTTAAAAATACAAATGCAAGGCATGAGTCAAGATGATTAGTGTCAAAAAATTTTATCTTGTTTACACAAAAACCATGAGAGAGAACTCAAATATTTAAATAAATACAAATATACTGCAAATAGTCATGACCTGCAAAAAGAGGAAAAAGTGACACACTTGCACTTCCAGCAAAATCAGGAATAGCATTTGACCCATTAGTTAAAAAATCCAAAGTCTTACTAGCAGAATCAAACAATGCCTACTGTTTTATTTTAGCAGCATGTCTTCTCTTAATCAGAGATTTTACTGAATGGAAATAAAGACTATTCAAAGATATTTGAAGGGCTCTAGGAACTTTCTTCCACAAAAAAACAACAGTCTCATTTCCAGTAATCCCACAATCAGCTCAAATCCATTGGGGGGGGGGGGGACAGATATTGACTTTACAAGATTTCTGCACCACAAGAATATGTATATTGTCAATATGCAATACATTGAAAAGATTATACAGAAATAGATAAAGATAAACACTTGATGGAAAGAAGACTGCAAAAGAGACAGCTACTTTAATATGATGTAATAGCTCCAATTTTGCCATTGTATTGGGTAGAATGAGCCCCAGCATAACAAGAAAAAACATCACCCCAGTTCTCAAACCATCTTCATCATCAAGTATGGATCCATCTGTAACGACATGTGTAGGTATAAATCTCTAGGGTATCTGTTTTCAACAGTAAATAAAATAGTGGTACAATTCTATTGTATCCTAATGTGGCTCTTGCAAACATCCATGTGTAACTTTAAATAAACCAAATTCCATAAAGAACCCATGAGTTGTGGTAAATGTCAAAATCAATAGCTATAAAATATTCATATTATACAAACCCTTTTAAAGTTTTAAGGTTTCTCTGTGCATTAATGTCATAATTTCTTCCAAATGTATTTGGCAGGCATTTTAAATTTTCAAAGAGGACTACATCTCTTTCAATAATATTTCTAATGGATGAATTGTGAGTCAGACAGACCATTACCAGAACAAGGTTTGTCTTTACATATCAGTTATAATGTGAAGCACATGGTTCTGGATAGTTTCAAGGTTCTGAATGATACCAGGAGCAATAGATATCAAAACGGTATAGCAATAGTTAAAAAGGGTTGAACGAAGAGATTGAAGGGGACATTCAGAATATCAAGATTGCAACTTCATTTGCAACCGGCCAGCTTCTTAAGAACAATTTTTTTCCACAAATGTAGTTAACATGTCTGCTCCAACTCAACTAAAATCAAGAAAACAGCCCAAGAAGATTATGTCCAAATCTCATAGTTTAGGGTGTTTTATAGTAGGGAAAACTTAAATACAAATAAAGAAGTAAATGTCTTTTAAAGAATTCATTTTCATATTAATTTTTGTTGTTTGATAAATAAATTAATATATTCTTATACTTCCTTTTGAAACCTTATATGAATTTCAATATATGCATTATCAAATACATATTATCACTTGTTAATAATTTCATACTAGCTTAAATACCAAAGTAAATTGAAAACTCTTACTTTACAAGCTTTTTCATGCAATATTTTAAGTCAATATTATAGTCAAACAGAAACAACATAAAAATACTGTACTTAACCCCTTAACCGTCTGGGGTTCGGTGAAGAAAGTGCTTCCTTTTTGCTTCGTGGTGGCAACATAGTTTTGGCTTTCACTGCAAAGCAAGTTTTTCCCCCTTTAGAGCTTGTCAAGAATACAAAAGTCTCTAATTCTTGATGGGACGTATTTCCGCTTTACCCTAGACCACCTCACAATAATCGCATTTTAATGACTAACACCCAGGAAGTCCATCAATCGCTGTCAGATGAAGTAACCACAAGTGCTAGTAGTTTACTTTTGTACGTTCTGCTCAAAAATTTCGACATGTCTCTGGTATAATAATTTATTACCTTAAATATGAATTTTATTAAATTATTTTGAAAATTTTATTATATAGGAAATCTAATTTATTTCATTTATTTTGAATAAAGTAAAAAAAAAAAAAAAAACTATTTTTGTATTCTCCCGATAGTTATACTTGTCATGATTTTAAATAGCTGTAATAACTAGTTAGTTTATTGTCTAATTATTATAAGCTTTTACTCATTGCAGATACTTTTCAAAATCAACAGTATATTTCTAAAATCCTGAAATAATTTTCAAAATCATTAAAAGAAATGGTTCTGTTGTTCTTTAATACATACAAACTGAAGCATATAGACAAAATTGTATATTTTTAATAATTTAAAAAAAATAAAAAGCTAACTTAATTGCATAATAATAGACTTCAGAGTATTGACTTCAGTTGAACTCGTGGCAAAAAAATTTGTGACTGTAAATTTTTCATATTTAATTACTAGTACCAAATAATTTATATTTCTAATTATATAAAAATATCTTTCCGTACGAGAATCAATGTTGTATATATTTTTCTGTATTATATCTTTTAATATTTCTTGAATTGTTTTGCACAAATATTAAAAACAGTTTGTCTCTCATGAAAATGTGTTTTTCAAAGGAGAATAAAAGCAAAAATATAAACGGGGAATCTTTAATATTTTTATTTACAATAGTATTCTAATAAGTAAATATTTAATATAGAATACATCAATATCACATTTTTTCACGTATTCATATTATTTCTACTTTAAATATTTTCTCTTCACTGACAATAAGTGCTTTAAAATGAAAATGATTAAAAGCGGTAAATTTAAAGAAAGATTAAAAGAAAGTGCCTAAAAATATAACGCGCATGATTTATTTTAAAGATTTTATATACTATCAAAAATTCTGCAGATAAACAATAAATCGGTAAAAAAAATGTTTTATCTAAATTTATGTTCTAAAATATGGTGTCTAAATAGTTTTATAATTTGACTGATAGTTTACAAGTTCTCTTCATTTCATAGAAGAAAAATTGGTGATAATAGAAGAAAAAATAATGAATCACCTAAAAAATGGTGAAAATTCTGTACATTTTGGAAATTAATATTGCTTTAAAACCTTACTTTTTAAGTCTGAATATTTGATTTCAAACAAAAAATATTAACGAAATGCTACGATGTAAAAATAAAATTTATTTCATAATGTTAAGATTTATATTCTTACTGTTTTATAATTCTCGTCTTATTTCCATATTTTTAATTGTTTGTTATAACTAAATTAAATAATAAACTTTGATAGTACAATTAAAACATGAATATTCATTTATAATATTAAAGTATCTTCATTTATAATATCTGTAAATGTCTTCAGTTAATGTATAATTCATGCCAATACCTTATATCTATTTTTTTTATAAGTGTATATGTATATTATGAAATAATTTCATAAATATTATTTTTCTATGAAAATGATTTCCTTATGAAGAAAAATTTAAAGGTATTAACCACTTTAAAATCAAGTATGAGAGGATAATTAATTTTTCAATGTTATGTTTTAACGTTCAACAAAAAGTGATGTAATCTCTATTGTTTTATTTACATAAAAAACTATTTTTAAAAACGAAGTTTAAGATAAAAATTTTCCATTTTTTTCAATCATTTATGAAAATATATAAGCATTTAATGATAATTCTACCAACAAATTATTCAATTTTTGAATTAAAATTAGGTATAATGGGAAATTAATAAAAACCTGAAAGATCACAAAAATTAAGTATTCACAGAACAAAATATATAATCTAATTTTAATAAAATTTAAATATGAAAGAACTATGTAAAAATCCATTACAGAATTGTTTGCAATGCTAAATTCGCTTATAAAGTTAAAAAATAAAAAATAAACATTTAATGTATTACTTATTTAACGAGTCTAATTTTAATAATAATTTTCTAATTTCTTATTTTCTAACTATAAAAATCTAAATGAGAATAAATATAGAAAAATAAAACGTAATAATAAAGCTGTTGAAAAATTGAAGCAGAGGGTTCTGAAAATTCTCTCGGCTCTTTCGATTTACACTCGCATTAGTTAAATCAACCGTAACCATTCAGTAAGTGAGTTCCCAAATTGCGATTTCACGGCAATCCGTCAATTCTGGGGGTTGAACTTGAAGCATTGCAGCGAAGCCAGTTGCCCCTACCAAGGGGCTCGGGATAGCCGGTAAACGCACAGAAATTTTTGCCCGACATAACTCGGGATAGCCGGTTAAGGGGTTAATTATTGTAGTAGACCCAAAAAACAAACAGATTCAGATTAGAAAATGCTAAAGAAACAATTATACATTTTTGTCAGATGCTATACAGGCCTATCCCAATTCAGATAGTCATTGACAGGTTTGTCTGATGAAAAGTAATACCATTTTATTTTCATGGCCATTCTGCCAACAGAAAATCACTAATACCAAGTATGACAAGAAGTATTTGCAATGAAGGAAAGAGCCCCATAATTAGAAATAATGGAAGAATGTAATGAGGAATAATGAATCAAAATTTATAGCATTTCCTTAGGTATGTCTGGAGTTAATATATACATTATCAAATATATATTATGACTTGTTAATAATTTCATACTAGCTTAAACACCAAAGAAAATTGAAAACTCTTACTTTACTAGTTTTTTATACAATATTTTATATTCTGTGTGATAATAGAAGGATGAATGGAGGAAGCAGGACCATAATTAGAAACAGTGAAAGAATGTAATGAGGAATAATGAATAAAAATTTATGATATAGCACTTTATTAGGTATGTCTGGACTTTGTAAATACTTTTTATCAATGTGTAATATGTTAATCATGAAATTTAGTGGTATTGGTCTTAAAATATGGCTAGACCCTCTCTCCCTGTTTTAGCTTACAAGTTAATAACTTCTAGCATATACAATCATAGTTTACAATAAGTTTTTGTTTGGGTTATATTTTAGCTCATACAACTGACCATGATTAGGTGAAAGTTCTTGATAGACTAACTTAAGGCTCTGATTTGAAACTTTTTGCAAAAAATTTTATTGCAAGTTGGAACATTGTTTGCAGATGAGATCCACTCAAGAGAAAACCAAACATGAATTGTTAACCACATTAAAAAAGATATTCTTTAATAAATTACCTTTCCTCAAAAGAGTAATCAAAATTATGGTAAGCTATTTCTGAATAGAAAGCTCTGTAATTAAAATAAAAGGAGGATCCACATTCTATTAGTTACACATCAGGTACATTTAGAACCAACAATGCTAGAGACTTTTAGACATAAAAATGTCCAAAAGTCTCTAGTATTGTTGGTTGTCACGTCTCTAGCATTGGGAATATAAAAAAAATCTTGCTTGAAATGTTCTTCTAAATTATAAATAAATGTACAGTAATAGTAAATAATATTTTCATTATAAGTCAAAATAAATGAATACAATTTTTTTAATTGATATATGAAAGATATTAATTCCATATCCTAATAAAAATTTCAAAAATAATGATTTTTTATAAAGTAATTTCTTTAGAATTAAATATATAGCAAAAAGTAAAATTAATTTGAAAACCATCTAAAATGAATTATCTACAATATTAAGTATCAATAGGGATAACAAACAAAAATTTCTCACAGCTTAAGAATATCACTTTTAACATAATAGAATCAAATTGGATTTTAAAATAAATGACTGTATTATATTTTTGATTTCCAGATAATACTAAAAACTATATACAAAAACCAAATTTTTTTAAGGCTATGGTTTTAAACAATCTTATAAAGCTAAACTTTAAAAAATATGTCAGTGGTTAATTTATTTTTATCAATAATTAAATTATTGGCAAACAATATCCAAATGTTTTTATATGTAACATTTAAAGTTAAATTATTGAAAAGGAAATGTCTTGTAATCAATTACACTTTAAAATCTTGATGTATCATATTCAATGATAATGGGATGAAAAGAGAAAGAAAAATATAAAAAATATACAAACACATGTTTTTAAAAAATTTTAGCTTTAATGGCAATTATCTAAAATTTTTAATTAACTTTTTCATAAAAATAATATAGCAAAAAAGGTAAAATATGTTTTTCTAATAACAAAACTTTTTTTTTAATTTTAATTTATAATACATAGAATATGTTATTCCTATTTTTAATATAAATATATTCTTTTTTTTTTTAATCATATACAATTTTTAAAATAAAATTCCATAGTTATTAATACATTGAGATCAATAATTACAGAATTATTTTTAAATCTCTAGTTAAATTTTATTTTTCTAAATATTTAAATAAGATGAGTATATATGTGTTTCCATTTACAGATTTATTAATAAAATATTATATTTTTTAAAGATTTTATACTGTCTACATTCAACTTAGATAAATTTTATTCATAGACTTAATTTTGATAAAATAAAAGTTAGAAAAAGTAAATATAATACTTTGAGATTAATTTAATATATAACACATAAAATAATCATACATGTGTGCAAATAGGCACTGAAAATTATTCTTAACTATATTATAAAAAAAGAAAAAAATTAAACTAATGCCAATATCAGAGTTAATGAAACAATAGACTATCATTTATAATTTTATTCTATTCAATACTTAATTAAACATATTTTAAAACATTAGAATTTATAATATTAAGAGAATATAATACAAAATGGTGTGTTACAATGAATAAAAGAAAACAGTTATACAAAAATAGCTTACATCATTTGCTTCAGATTCTGGCAAATCTAATCTTTTAAATTTTACATTTTTCACTTGACTTTCTTTCCTTAATTCTCTTTTCTTAACCTTTAATTTAGTTTCAAATTTTTTCATCCTGTCATTTTCCAATCCCATTTCTTTTAATTTTTCTTGTAGTTCTCTTTCTTTGACCATCTATTTAATAAATATAAATAGGATTAAGGAATACAATAAAATATATATTAAGTGTGAAATAATCTCTCTCTCACACACAGACACACATACAAGTGCTGAGAACACAAATTTATCATTTTAATGATTTCATATAAATATTATATTATTAAAATATTTTTTATTTTTTCCCTTCATGTAAACTGTAGGCTTCATCAACTTTTATTCATATATATTAGGTTGGGGAAAAAGAAATCCATTATTTTTACGTGAATTTTTTGTAACTTCTTTCAGATTTGCTTTGTAAAAAGGTTTAAAACAGTTTTCATGTAGATTTTTAGGTCTTGTGCGAAGCTACGACTGTTGACATGCTGTAAGTTTGATAATTTTTGATATTTTATAGACATTCTCGACGATGTTGTATCCATGCGAGGTGAGGTGCACCTTTAGCACCCAATACCCAAACGGAATCGACGAAACCAAAATTGTGAATAACTGGTTGTTACAGTCATATATAAGACGATAAACAACTTTCATAATTTTAGCCACCTGGTTAGCATTTTCGCCATTATAAAAGAAAAACTAAAATGTATCAAATTTTCTGTTTGTTGTCTTCTATTTTTAAAACCTTGTACTCATAACTGAATTAATCAAACAAAAAACCGCAAGAGAATATTTTAGTGTCAAATGTCACCTTTCCAATGAGCATAAATTTGAAATTGTTTGACAGATACCTCACGAGATAGCGATCACTACAGATGTCTACCGAAAAAATAATGGATAACTTTTTCCCCAACCTAATATTTTACATATAATTTAGTAACATCATTCGATGTTTATTTATTTCTGTAATGTTAAATTTCTACTCATGCTACGACGGCAATATTGGTGTATTACCCAAATACAATTTTTTTTTTATATACTAGTTATTTTACTTGTTAATCACTACAATTATTATGTTACATCCATAACTTATACACAGTATCCTTTCTAGAATATAATACAAAAGGTTTTAATATTATATAAAAATTATTATAAAATATATTTTTATTTAGCATTGGCAGCACTGAACAAGTAATCACGAACTCATAAATACTTAGTATATTATAGGAACAAACTATGTTAAGAAAAATAACATTGCAAAAAAAAAAAAAAAGTATTTGATAACTTGTTGATAAAAATTATCAAAACCTGCAATGAATTGCAAGTATTATGAATCTTCTAAAAATTTTTTAATAGAAATTAATAATTTTGTTTGTAACATCAACCACAATTCAATGAATATTTTTTGTATTAGGTAAAAATATTGTACATTTACAACATAATCCAACAAACTACTTTTAAAGGCAGATGAGAAGCTCCAAATTGTTGATTTGCATCTTTACTTCAGTTGCTAATTTAAAGGAAATTTTAGTCTTTTCCCAGAATGTCGCAGAATAGAAATAAAACCTTATAATTCCTTTCTAATTTTAAGCAAAATCAAAGTATCTTCAAGATGACAATATATGATGTTTTTGTGAATTTAAATTTCCCCCAGACTAACTACAAGATTATCAGACTTATGTAGAGTTTTTTCTTGTGGTTAGATTCTATAGAAAAAGAAAAATTTCTGAGGAGAACCAAAATTATAAGTGATAAAAGGATAATAATGATATGGATAAAATAAAAAGTCAAAACATGTCATTATTAAAGCACTGTTAATAAATATAGAAGGAGCTATGTGACAGCAATTATATTCATTAATTCTTTACAAATAATTATAGCAGTGAAATTGTTGTTTTTCACACAGTTTTTTAAACTGAGAAGCAATCACATAAGAAATGTACAAAAAAATATTGCTTTATAAATTGTAAATATATTGAATGAAACCAATTTGTGTGTGTGAATTGATATTATACTAATTATTTTAAATAAATTTTTAAAATGTGAATATCTTATTTAAAGTATAAAAAATTTGCATAAATAAGATGACAACATATGGTACCTTTTAAATATTTTTTTATAAATAAATTGCTGAATAAAGATATTTTCTAAATAGAGGCATATATAAAAAGCAACGTTTATTAAAATATGGATCTATATATATTTTTAAAGTCATTTAATATTTAGACTTCTTTTTTTGAAATTATTAATGTATATTCTTTAAAATCTTAGTGGAAACTTAGAACAGAAATAACTCCCTCTGATTAATTCAAAGAATAGATGAAACAAAGTTTTTTATTGTCACAGAACAGAATGTAAAAAGAGCTAAAATTAAATTTTAATAAACATGAAAAAATATTTAAAAATTAAAAACTATAAAAAATAACTATTGTTCTGTTTAAAAAAATATCTTCAGCTTTATTATTATTCTTAAATAAAAAGTATCTAATTTAAAGCATTTTTTTCAATAATTGTATGTTTGTTACTATCAATTAAAAATTATGAATTACTTTACCTGTGAGAGAGATCATCTCTAAATTATACTTATTGGAACAAATCTTCAAAATATGGAATATTTTTAACATTTTCTCTTCATAATATTATTAACACTTTCAAGAATTGATAATTTTTCATTGATAAAACCATCATAGAAAACTATGTTTGCTAAATAAAAATTAAAATTTATAACAAATAAATATTTAGATAAAAAAGAGAAAATTACTAACATTAGCAGATATTTTTACATTCAATTCTTTTACATTAGCACTCAACTTCTCATTTTCTAATTTCAAAGAGGTAAGTTCTTTTTGCTAAAACATACAAAAATAAAATATCAACAGGATTTATTAAAAGCTTGGAATGTTTTTTGTAGAAGAATTAATCAGCATTTACCTTGATGTCATCTATGTTAATAATAAAATATATGCTGAAACAAAATGTATATGTTGTTTTACTTTTCTTTATATAATGATATAATATTAATAGCAAATGAAAAAGCTTCAACAGTTTTCTTCATATTATCTTAATAAAATAAATTCAAGTATTATTATTAATTAAATGAAAATTAAATATGTTTTAATTTACAATCTAAAAGACTTAAGAAATGTAAATATTCTGAATTTAATACATTAACTTCCAACAATTAAAAATTATAAAAATAGTGAAAACTCAGAAAAATAAAACAATATTTATGTAAAAGTCACACATATTTTTAAGTAAACGATACTGAACAAAATTGCTATATGCGAATTAGTAATGTTACAGTTTGAATTCCAAAGTAACAGAACAAAAAAAGCACACTTTTGAAGTGAAAAAAAAAAAAAAAAAAAAAAAAAAAAAAAAAAAAAAAAAAAAAAAAGAAAATAGAGAAAGGACCCTTGTACTAACATCTACTGTACATACAAAGTTTTACATAATTATCAGATGATTAACTGAATTCTTACTTATTTATTGAAAGCAAACACTTTTTTGTTCCAATGACTGATAGAGAAAAGATAAAGACATAGATTCTATTTAACTGCATTATATCTACAAATACTTACATACATAAGTATGTATATGTGTACATACATATATATAATATCTGGCCAAAAGTATCTGGACACCCAGTGGTATAGATTTAGAGCATCCTCAGGTACATATTATTATGTTAGTCCCTTTTTCTTGCATCAATGACAGCTTGTATCCACCTGGGAAAACTTTCCATAAGTTTTTGATAGGTGACCATAGGAATTAACTTCCAGGTGTCCATCCCGATTGAAATTAGTGTTTTCAGTGAGGATGGTCGATTTGGATGTCTATGCAATATGCACTCTAATTCATCCCAAAGGTGTTCTATAGGATTTAGAGTAATCCAGTTCATGAAAACACGTCTGTGTAAATCTTTATGTTTGAATGGAGTAGTGGAAGTGAAATGGGCCTTACCCAAAATATTACCATAGAGTTGGGAGTAATATTGTCCAAATACCATATAAACTCACTATATATACATATTCTGAGATGTATATGATATATACACACACATATATATATATAGTATTATATGTATAAACCACATATATCTCAGAGTTCATATTTCTAACATTAGCACTTAATGGAGGCAAGACAAATAATAGATAAATTTTCACCAATGAAGACTTGCAATTTTGTTTCATTACCCTTTTCAGAGTTTTATGTATTCATTTTATTTATTTGTCCTACCACTTCATTTTCCTGCAGTTTCAATGCCTTGACGTCTCCACTTCACAATTACATCACTTACAGTGGATTAAGGCTTTTGTAGGATTTTCACTCTCACAAACTGAAGGTGACTTTCCAGTATACTAAGATCAAACTCACTAAACTTCTCATTGTCTCACAATTGCATAAATACAACCTAAAAATCCACTACCAACACTTTTTTTTTTTTTTTCAATTACACATCTAATTGGGTCACCCACCAGAACCATTTTTCAGTGGGTGTTGGGACACTTTTGGTCAGATAGTGTATATGTATATATAAAGTATGCTCACTAAAGTGTTATGATCATGATCCAATGTACAATGCAAGACATTCAAACAAGATTCTAAAAGTGCATTACAGCAGATGATGAAAAGCTTGAATATTTCAAATAAAGGTACATTGTTACAACTAGCTGATGTTTTTTTTTTTTTTTTTTTTTATTTTCTTTCTTTTCAGAACATTTTTTCACATCAGTTTAGTAAATCACAAGAAAACAAATACACATTTTAAAAATTCTATTTTTTGTTAATATTAACAAAGTGCTTTTTGTACTAAGTGATGATGCTCTAATTGACAACTTTGATTTTTTATCTCTATCTTGTCTTACTGTCAAAGAAAGGAATGATGAATTTGCAGTTTTCTACAGGTGACACCTTAGGTAGTTTAATTCAGTGGCACATGGTTATATCACAATAATTAGATATTACTTTTATAAATATAATAGTAACTATTCCAAAGTTAAGAGGATAATAAAAGAATTCAACAATGCCAAAGGGGATACTATATAATTGTAAATATTTCAATAGTTTTACATTACATTACTGAAAGAAATAGATTTAGAAATTAATAAATTCATATGCACATACCTCAAATTTCACCATCTTTAATTCGTGCTCCAAAGATTTAACTTGATTCTGATAACTTAATATTTCACTTTGTTTAGTTAATCGATTTTTGTTGTAATTGGCCTAGAAATATATCTTTAGTTGTTTCCAAAAGTAAATAAATAAAAAGAGTATAATCATTTTTTGTTATAACTAAATTATTTTTGATATTCATAAAATATCAAAATTAAAAATTAATTTTTTGTAAAGTAATTTAAGTGTGATTTATTTAGGAAAATATTTATAATAAATTAGCAATCCAGTCTACATGAATTAGTTTTGATGAATTTAGCACTGATTAAACATTAATGCTCTATTTTTACAATTAGATATTAAATAATAAAAATTATGGAGATTAAACTACTTTATTGTGATGTCACAAATAAAATTATAGATCAAAACAATCCTAAAAATAAAAGAGCACCATCCAATCTTTATGCTTTTAGGGATTTAATTAAAATACTTATTTCATTATTTAACTTTCTGGTACTTTGAAATTTAATTTTAATTCTGTATTGATACATATTATAGAATAATTCTTTGTTTAAAGCTCCCATTAAACATATTTCTTGCTAATGAACTTAGAAAATATGCATTTTTATATTATATATTTATTTTCTAGAAAAATAAAATCTTATTGATTGTTTTTAAACTATTTAATTAGGTCAAAATTTTCCAAATCCAAAATAAAATTACAAAGAATCTTAGTCTAACTCTGAGGGCTTTTTTAAGCATTTAAGTCTAACTAATCTGAAAATTGGAGCCACACAATTTTAAATTTAAGTAAATCAGAATACATAATTTCATGACAGAGACACACAAAAAGAAACATAAATAATAATTTATGTTTCTTTTTGTGTGGTGGTTGTGTGAATTGTGGTCTTAACAATTTAAGAATTTTTAAATTAAAATGCAAGCAAATATTTTTAAGAAAAGCAAATTCTCAGCAAATATAATAATGTATAAATTTTTAAAACAGTTCCCTAAGTAAAATATCAAGTGTTTTTTAAATCAATATAATGTAAAAAAATAAATAAATAAATAAAATAAAATAAAAACCAGGCATAAAATATTAACATGGAAATTATTTACACATCATGTGTATCTAGAAATTCAGCTTTTTAAATTTTTTAATATAAATCAGTATTTAAAAAAAAAATCTAGAAATAGAATACAGTATTCATAAAATTCAGAATTATACTGCCTGCATTAATAAACATACAGACAGTAAAAAAAACAATAGCAAAATGTTTAAAC
>JAPDSC010044031.1:0-22089 GCA_026290005.1 Latrodectus geometricus
GAATATTCTCTACAGATATTTACTGTAACCTCTAAGATAGACTTCTTTGCTTGCATGTTGAAAATAATTTAATTTTGACTAAATTTCTTTAACGAATTTTAAGATTGATGGTAAATATTTAATAAACTCTTTTACCTTAATGTTTTTAATATATATATATATATATATATATATATATATATATATATATTTCTTAAAATCTATTTCACCTTAAGAGAAAAAACTTTCAAATCCTCAAAAAATTGTATCATCTACATAATTTTAAAGCTTTCTTTTTCAAGTATTTCAATAATTTTTATGAATAAATATTTAGAAAAAACCGTTATGAGAATTTACTTATAGATTAAATGTCAAAAATGTTTTTTGAAAATATGTTAGTAAGAATTACAAATTGATTTTTAACTAATATAGTTAAAATTAATTTAAATTTTGTTTATTGTTTACTAAATTAGATACTTTATTTACTCAGAAAACATAAAGTCTTCAATTTTCAAATATCAATTTTATAAAACAAATATGGTTGTTAAAAAGAATTGTAGGCACTTAATTTTTCTTCATTTTACTTAATTGTTCTTTGATTTAATTTTTTTCTTATTTTATTTTTGTAAATTATTGATGAATGCACTTTTAATGTTAAAATTTTTTAATTCACTTACATCATAAATGAATATTAAGTATAAGGATATTATATAACATCCTACAGAAAATAATGAAAAATTGTTGAAGGAAGAGGATAGTACATTAATGAAAATTAGTACTGTACTATATATGCTTGAGTTAATTTTAGCATATACAATTGAGTGAATTTTCTCTTTATTTAAAGAATGTTTCTGTTACTAAAAACCAAATTCTTAAAGTGTTTTTTCCTGTGTATTAAAGGAAAATAAACAGAGAACAAATTAAAAGAAAAATATATTTATTTTTCTTTGAAAAATAAAATTTGAGAAATGAAATTTCTGTATCTTCTCATAACTGTTGACATTTTGATTCTGCTATTCACTTCTGTTTTTTCTTTCTTATTGCGTTTATTATTTTACAAGTGTTTTAATATTAAAGTGCAATATAAATTATTCTTTCAATTAAGTATAATTGTTTTTCTAAGTGTCCATTAGCTGCAAAATGTTAAATTATTTAATTAAGTTAGCTTTAATTCTATAACCCATGTCATATTTTATTAAAAAAAAATTTAATAGTACAAGTATAAAATTATACTGTTGTGATATTACTAGGAAAACTTTTTGAAAAATTTAATGGAATTATTTTGTTTTACACTTTTAGCATTAAAAATTAGTTAAATTTGTTTTTATCACTTAAAAATTATAATGGTTGATTATACTATTTTGAATTCCTTAGCTATAAACCAAAAGGATGCATTTTCAGTGCTTTTTAATTTAAAGCTGTTGAGAGACAATAGTGATTTACAATTAGGGAATTCCTTGAAGAATGTTTAAAAGATTTTATTTAAAAATAAAATATTGATTTCTTTTTCAAAATAAGCTTATATTGTTAATTAGTTACAATGGCCTGTTTGGAAGGGCATTTTTCTCATTCCCAAGCTAGTAAGTTCAGTTAGGTCGATATTTTTGCCCTATCAAAATATTCATTGATTTCACTAATGTAGCTGGGTATGTAAAATATGCTTTATTTGCAATGCTCTTCATGGGAAATGAAATCTTAGCGTTTGGGCAAGAGGCTTTTTTCCTTGTAAATTATAAAGAATCAATCTTCTAAGTAATGGTGGCACACCTGTATGTCCTACTGGATAACTTAGTTCCAATTTTTCAACTTGCTATGCCAAAAATTAATAGAAGACTGAGCTGTGTGAAATTTAAGTGCTTTGTCATTAGAGAGATAAAAAAGCTTATGATTAAAAAAAATTAATTTCTACATATAATTTATTTTTTATTTATATTAATACCATATAAATGCATTTATTTTTACACCTGTTTAATTTGGATATTATAACTTTATTGAATCTACAAATATTCTATTTTTTACTTCAGGCGAAAGAACGAGAATTAGATTTGAAGAATCAATGGGCACTTAACAGTCGTACAAGGAGGGAAACACAAGCAAAATATGGATTTTAATAACCATGTTACTAAATATATAATAATTGTATTTATAAATGCTCTAAATTTCCATTACATTTTTGTATGCATGTCTATCATCAATATTTTGTAAATAAAGTTTTATGTTATTAAATATATTTTTAGAGAACTGATATTTTTTAATACAAAAATGTAACATGAGAAAACCATTATTTGTATGTATTTATATGGGATTGTAGTGATTTCATTTTAATATTTTAAAAAGGGTCTATTCTTACTTTTAACTTAGATATTTGTTGTGGTTTGAATTGCACTTATTCAATTAAAATTGACACTATTTGAAAACTTCTTAAAGAAATTGAACATTTTAAATTAAACGTGGAATAATCTAATTCCAGTTATTAAGATGTGTTTTATTTTTATATTCCATTCTATATTTTACACTAGTAGTAGCAATTATTTATATGCTCTAACCATTTCTCTTTCTAAAATATTTCAATGTCTGAAAGTTTTCTACAAAATAAACTTCAACATTTAAAAATTCGATAGGACTTTTATCTTGTAATCTAATGTAACTAAAATATAAAGTTTTTAGGATTAAATTCTTAGAAATATTAATACAATAAAAATTCAGTTTAACAGGGGGAAAAAATACAGTATACCTAGATTGTTAAATATAACCTTAAAGTTTATTTGTAGAGATAATTAAACTGAAAAACTACTTTTAACATATTTACTAAAAGTTTTAAGGAAAAATAATAAGTTGAAATTTAATAATTTATAAATAATAAGAAAATATGTCTGAAAATTATGCATGTAAGTATTACTACTCTTTTTTCAATAAAATTATTCTCAGATATGTAGGCTTTTTTAAGTCTATTAAAAATGAGCATTATTTATTTAACTTAAAGTGCCTTATTTATTCTATATAAATTTTTTATTATATTCCATAAAAATATGCATTATACTTTTAATCAAATTAATAATTCTTATTAATTAATATTTCTTAACACAATATAATTTATCTTAAGCCAAATGGTACCAGTAAAAGAACTGTAAGTAGAAAAAAATATAAATTTTTATTCTTGTTGAACACATTTAACTGATGTTAATGTTGTAGAAATAGGAAGAGCAATATTATAAATTAAGTAATAATATTTTTAAATAAAAATAATGTAAAAAAGGAGCAAAATATTATTTTTGGCCTGTATGCACACAATATTAATTCAATTTATATTTTATCCTATTTGTCACTTCATGGGGACTCTGAAATGGAGTTGTATTGGAGAGTTTTTTAAGGCAATGATTTCACTCAATTCTTGTACTTCTGTAATTTATTTTTTTCATTCTTACTTGTTTTCACCTTTCTTTTGTATTGCCTTGCCATTAGAAATAAAAAAAAAAAATCTTTATAAAAATGCATGCATGTTTAAATATTTACGAGAATTGTTTAATTGCTTATCCGATTTGAATTAACTTTACTTCTATACAAAGTAGACTAAAATAAGGCATAATTAGTTATACCAATTGTATTTACTTAGTGTTTAAAAATGTTCATTCTGTTGTTTGTTACATTCAAAATAATTATAAATTACTGAGAAATTCTTCCAAATTTAAGGATTTTTGGTGTGTTTCAATAGATTTATTAAAATTAAAAAAAAAAAAAAAAGGGTGAGAATCTACCATGCTATGAAGAATTTAATGATATTCACATCAATTCTAAATTTTATGATTTTAGAAAAGTTTAATTGTGAGTGATTTATTATGCATAGTTTTAAAATTGTAGAAAAGTTGTTTGTTGACCGGCATAGGATGTTTTATAACTTTCGCATGGAAATAGTTTTTCAAAATGAAAAACTCTATTTCAGTGTTCAATTTAATGTTTTTTTCACTATGCCAGTCTTCTAACAATTCTTATTTGTTAACTGAGTATATTTGCTCTTTTTATTTGGTTGTTTTTTTCTACTTTAAATATTTATCATGATTATTCTTCAGTTGCTTGCTGGAATATTATCCTCAATATTCCTTTTAAAATGCTAAAAAGCAAATTTTTTAATATAATTATCCACTGAGTCTGATAATTAAATGATTTTTTAATATTTCTATTTCATTCTAAATGTACATGTTCTTATTTTTTTTTATACTTGTAGTTAAATCAAAATATATTTTGTATATCAATTGTACATACTATTTTATGTAAATTATATGGTTATAATTTTGGCTTGAATAAAAAGTGCACATGTAGCATTGAGACTGAAGCTGTATCAACTGTAGTGTCTTACAAGTTTGAAATAGAAAATTTGAATCTTCTATTTTTTCTATTCTACACTTAATTCATATATTTATGCACGAACACTTAAAGTGAGTATGCAGTCTTAATTTTTATTTTAATATGTATTACTGAATATTTCGGCATTTTCTATCATGAACAAATAGAAACAGCGCAAGAATTATTTGAAAGGGTGAAAACCAATGTCTGATTTATCGCCAGAACAATTCAAGAAAATTGATAAGCTATGAATTTGCCTCTTAATATCCGCGCACAATTCATATCTGCTATATCTTATGATTATTACCTATGTTTAGATCGTTCAAGAAAAGTTTGAAAAGGGAAATTTTCATTCGAAAAGTGTTCTGAACAAATCAGTGTTTCAAATGCAAGTTCAGTAACTTTATACCAAGAATAGTTACTTGCTTCTGCATCGATGAGAACAGTGTTTTTGCAATAATTGCAATTTCTGTTAAATTTGGAATGAAAATATTACATTTCAGTTTGTTCACTTTTTATTTAAACAGTGGTTTTAATGAAAATAAAGTGAAAAAGTAGATTTTGCAATGCATTCATAATTAATCACACCATGTGTTCTCTAACATGAAACTTTTTTATTCAAATTCTAAATCTTAATTATTACAACATTAATTAAGAAACTGAACCGTTTTCAACATGTAAATAATTCATGGCAGTTTATGCTTATTTTATTAAATAAAATCAAGTTTAATGTAATTTCTAGTTTTATGTTAATTTGTAAGTAAGCTCTTGTAAAAAAAAAAATTATTTAAAATATATCGCAATTTAAAAGGCTCCATTCAGCATAAATTATCGATCAGTAAGTTTGCAAATAAATACTAGTTTCTATAAAAAGTATAGAGTTCACAGTTCTATTATATTAAAAATGTTATACTCCAGGAAGTCTCAAAATACATACATTTAAAAATGGCCTCTAGTCAATTCTTTTCAGACATAAGATCACTTTAACAATCTCCTAAATAAATATAAGCTCGGGTCACGAAACAACTTGAAGCAAATGAAAATATCCATGCTTTTGTGATAAATGCTATATATATATATATATATATAAGTGTGTGTGTGTGTGTGTGAATATTTATGTCTGAATGAATAAGATTTTGCTTATGACCCAAATTTATTTAATATTAATATATTAGTAATGTTAAAATGTTATTTTTTAGATATAAAATATTATTCAATAAATGTTTCCTTCGTTTTTATCATTTGATGATATTTAATAAAACTGTAATCCATAAAGAATTTTCTGTTTTTGATTTTCTTTCTAGTGATATATATATATATATATATATATATATATATATATAGTAGGAACTTTTACAAACAATTATTACTATATATATTATTATTTACATATTCATATAGTTTAGTTTATTGAGGTCTGTTTAAAATTTTATTGTTTCAAAATAGTTAATTTTCATTCATAAGCTGGAACTGAATATTACTGTAAGGAACTCTTCTTTACATTTGGCGAAACCTGAAGTGAAAATATACAAAATTATAAAAATTGAACAAGTAATCTTAGCATTTTTTTCTTGTTCCTTTTTTGACAAGCATGCATGGAAAACAATTTATATAAATTTTGATATTTATTTTGAATGGTTATTATAGATGTGTATACATCAATATAGATATAATTATAAAATTATTTTAGTATTTTATTGTATTCATTATTCATTGAAAACATTTTTTGAGTTTGGCAGCTACAAGTTTCTCATTAATACAGTGATGTTAACATTTAATCTTGAAAATGATTATGATCCTGCAAGCAGCATAATATTCTCTTGAAGTTAATGAATCCTCAAATATAGTTTCTTCGAGATGTTTTCAATATGTAATATAAAAAAGCGCATCAAATATGTAAGCGGTCTTATAAATATATATTATATAGATGCCCTCTTAGTTCATATTCTGACATTTTTTATACTTTATCTGCTTGTGTTATTAAAACAATCAAAAGTAAAAGAAACGTACTGATCCTGCTGCTTTTTCTAAGAAAAATAATGCTCCAATACATTTTTTGGCAACTGAAATACGGAGCTCTTAGTTTAGTTAAAAAAAAGTTTAAGATGGTTCGTTAGTTTGCTTTTGGATTGCATTTTTATCTGTTGTGGATTTTGAGTCTGAATCGCCACCCTCCTGGGGAGAAGGCGAAGGCTCTGGCGATGCTTTTGGCGGTTGAATTTTGTTGGCAGATGCCATTGCTGACTGCTTTTGAACATTCAAATCAAAACCTTTTACCACATTGTCCAGGATGTAGCGAATGGTAATTTTGTAGATGTTTTCCATGTTGTCAGTATAGCGGTCTCCGAGAGTTTCTTGGACTGCAGCAAGGAATGGTCGTTCTATTCTCTGAAATGGAAAATATGATTATGATATTTAATTTTTTAGATTTAATTATTTTTGTCTTAAATTATTTTTTAATCTTTTACTAAGACATAACGATAAACAAAGAAAATAAATTTCCAAAAGTTAGTTCCACTGTATTATTTACTATATATACCTTTATATTCTTGCAATTCTTATAACAACTGCATAAAATCACTCTATAATATATAGAAATACTTATTCATAGAAGAAATGTGAATGAAATTAAGAAAAGTAGATTAGTGTGGGCATGTAAATAAAATGAAATGTTTAAATTTGTAGACGAAAATAGAACCTTTTATTCAGAAGCAATGCACGTGTTTAGGCTTTTACTAAGATTCCTTTGCCGATAGGAAATGCAGTGAAACGTGAATAAAAGAAATTTTGAATTAAGTAAATAATTATTTCATAATAAAAGGGAATTTTCTGGCACATTCAACATTTTCTTTAATATATTTTCAGCTGATCCACAGTTTTCGATTTCAACAATATTACTAACAAAAATAAGTAAGTGCAGTAAAAGAAGCAACTCGTTTTTAAGAAGCAAGGAACTGTAAAATTATATTTAAATCCGAATGAAAAATAAGTGTTAAATTTTCAAATTAATATTTCTTGTATCAAACAGCTATCTTTAAAGATAAAGTTCTATTGGAACAAAATATTTAATATGCACTGAATAAGAAACGTACTCAAAATTAAATTCATATTAGAAACAATTCTTACTTTCAATTTATTGATGAAAAATCAGGCATAATTTATTTTTACTGTTCCAAACTACATTTTTAAAAACACATTTTTTCATACATTATATTTTAAATCATTTATTCATTCTATAATTCTTGCATAAAAATTACACATAATTTTTATATATTAAAAAAAAATTGAAATTGAAATTTCGCTCAGCAGTCGATTTCTTTGCTGAAGTTTAAGTCGTTGGGTAAACATTCTTGACTGTCTTCTGTTATATACTGTGGGTCTTTAGCAAAGTCTGCATATCAAAATGACGAATTCACAATATTATAACAAGTAAGCTTTATTTAAAAAAAAAAAAAAAAAAAAAAAAAAAAAATCCGTAACGTTATTAAAAGTTAATTTTACGAAACAAAACACACACACAAGTGCAAACCAGTAGCTTCATTCATTATATATCAGTTATAGACATTTTTAGGTGATCTAATGTAAGGCCGATTTATACCGTAAGGTGATTCGAAGTCATGATCACTTCTTGCAAAAGTACCTTACGATATTTGCACTTGAAGTTACTGATTATATTCTGATGCATGAGCTATAAGACGTGAATTAAAGCATGAAAATTCTGTGCGAATTACTTAAAAAATCCAGGATTTCTGTATTTGTAAGGGCAGTTAAATATCCCCCGAATTTAAAGGTTTTAAGAATCTTTAATAAAACGCCAATACGCAAGTTTCTAAACCATTTAAAAAAAAAAAAAAAAGAAAAGAAAAAAAAAATCCGCAAGCACAGTAGTTGTCTGGAAATGAGTTTACCCAGAGAAATTTTTCAAAATTTTAGTTTTTAAATCGACATAAAAATTATTATCTCACATCTACAGAACCATATTTGGAATCAACTACTACATAAATTTAGTATATATAATGATATGTGAGTGTTCGTAATTAAAGGTTTGTATAAAATAAGAGTCTACTGCAGTAAATATCGTTAAAGAAATGCATCAAAAACTTACTCCAAAACTGCAAAAGTACTAAAAAGTACTTATAATTTACTACAATAATTATTATATAATATTTTTTACTATTATTTTTTTATATATATTATATAATTATTTTTATTATATATATTATTTACTACAATAATTATTATTGTAATTTACTGCAATTTAGTAAATTTTCTAAATTGCAGTTTTTTCTCCACAATTAAATACATTTTCTAAGCTAAGAGCTGTTGAAAAAAAATTTTAGCTGATGGCGCTGACGACAATTATTAGTATTATTTCAGACATTTTAAATTTTTATTTGATGTATTGAAGTTACTCCCAAACTTTCGATGGAACTACACACACGCAAATTCTTTTAGACTTTCCGACTATAATTGATTGTTTAGAATTTATGTAAATTGTCTACTGTGTGTGTATCTTTTGTGTTTATTAAAATTGTTTTTTGTTACATATGATCTTATTTACTTTCTCGAGCCGTGTTTTGAATGCTCTTTTTGGATTTTAGATTTTATTTGAATTATTTAGATTAATTAGTTTGATTTTTCTTTTCACTGTAAAAGCTGGAGGGTTTAGATTGCTAGCTATATATAAAGTGCATTATTTGGGTGTAGGCTGAATTATCACAATCATTATTTTATATTTAAACTGGGAGATTTTTATATATTTTTCTTAATTTTGTGAAAATGAATCAGGTATTTTAAAATAAAAGTAAAAAAGAAAATATTAACATCAAATAGATTTTGTGTTTCATTCAAATAATGAAATTAATAAAAATATTTTATGTATTCCTTGAATAATATATTTTAGGTATTCCATAAAATATTTTATGTGGGTTCTAAATTTCAATACATTTTTCCATACAATTTTTTTAAAATATTTAATCAAAATGTCATGAAATCTGAATCACAACTTTGTCAGCTGCTTCATTCAATGATTTCTCAAGATGCTTTCACATAATACTAATTTTTGCCAACAAGATTTATTAAAACCTTTTTACAAACGCTCTGGAAAATTTCAACGGAGAAACACTTCTATACGATCAATTAATCCATTGATCCACGATCCATCTATCATTGATCCACGGTGGAGCCTACGCAAGAACTTGTTGGCATATAATTCGAAGTTGTAATCACAGAAGCACAATACCTGATTTCTTTTTGAAATTAGTTCTTGAAATCCAATAAGATGCATATGAAAGTTCATGTTAGAAACAAAAAAATTACTATTTTAAATAAAGCAGTCCCTACTAATGGAAAAGACTGTATGTTAACGATTATGTTCAAAACCTTCCATATAAATTAAATTATAAATAATACAATAGATATCTATTAATATATTTATGTTTTCATTCAATGTGAATGGGTCTTTGAAATAGGTGGATTTTGAACTAATGTCTTTTATCTACAAACTAGCATTGCTGACAAATGTGGATCTGCTTAAAATCTAGATAGTTTTCATAACACATAAAAACAATTGGTACATATTAATATTCACTGTATTGTGAAAACAATTGGTAAATATAGCTATGTCGGAAGATATCGAATATGACCGAAGAAAGTAACTAAGTTTACCCAAAAGTAGTCTCTCTGAAATCCGGGTATTTTAGTGTGGAGTTTTCCGACTGCATGCAAGTAATCCATGAAATAGTCTACATTGTGCAGTTTCTTTATGCTCTCATCCAAAGTATTCATGACGATAGATGCGTGCTGTGCCAGCTCCATGCTATCCCTGTGGAGTTCAGTTATTCGTTTCTTCTGGAACTTCTCGAATAGATGGAGGATGTCTTCGTTTTCTTCGAATAATCTAGAAAACATGGATCCATTATTTAATGAAGAGAAAAGAGTATTCTATTAGCATGAATGTAGAAAGTAAAATTTATTTGTTTGAATTAAAAATAAACTAACTATAAATGGTAACATAACCATATAAATATAATATTATATTTAACAAATATATAACATTTGATATATAAAGGTTAATATTTAAATTTGTAGAATATAGTAATAAAAAAGCGATTTATTTCTGGGCACATGATGTTTATTAAATTCAAACCATGATGTTACCATTTGTAAAACATCAAAAGTTGTGAAATTCTATTGAATGTAGTTTCTCGAAAGTCAGAAGTGCTGACTAATTATGAATTATAATAAGAAATATCAGAACCATGATGTATTTAAACAATAGTTATTAGAGAAATAGTGTAACCACACCTACGGCAATATTCTGCCGGGTGTGGTTTAAAGATGTGATTTAAAGAACTGATCTGATTCTGATTTAAAGATTTAAATCAGAATCAGATCAGTGATTTAAAGAACTTTCCTCCTGACGTAAGAATCTCCTCTGATTGATATTCATAAGGATCAATTAATGAAGGTTGTGACTCCGAACTACAGTGATGCTGCATGAAAAATAACCACTTTTGATTTTCGAGTCGCATATGATGAAATAGAAGCATTTTAAAATATTTCAAGCACCTCTTGCATTTTTTAAATACTCATTCAAAAGAGAAAAAGGCGCATCCTTGAAATTGATTCTTCGCATTTTGATTCAAGTTGAAAAGGACATTCTTGAGAAAGTAATGAAAACTCGTAAAATAATTCAGTATTTTTTGGTGTAACGCATGTAATCTTTGGTTTGGTTGATTTTGGTCCTTTGCTGGAAGTAGCTGTAGAATTAAGGGAAACATTTAAATTTTTGCTTTTTTCTGCACTATAGCCACACTTGCTAATTTATCGTTTTATGACAACAATTATAAATTATTTGAAACAAGATTTATTGCAGGACATATTACTTTATTTTCCGTTCATAAAATTGAATGAAAAATCAACATTTTAACATACCAGAAGTAGCCGTTGATGCTTGCATATGTCCTATTTCTATTATGCCACTTTCACAGATCCAGATTTTGTGATAATGAGCTTATTCGAATGAAAGCTGTATTGCGATTCTGCAGTAAAGTATTTTAAAAGGTATAAAACATATACTCAGCAAAGAGAATTTTTTTTATTACTTTTATTTTCTAAGAACTTAAGCCCTTAGTTATGATGTTTGCACTGTTAGGTTTTTTCCGCGTATTTTTTTCATTCTTCCAAAATTGCAATTATAATTTTCCTTTCTGCCTTGGTGAAAAGTAAACAAAAAATGATTATTTTAGAATCCACTGTAAAAATTGTATTTATGAACTTTTCTTTATTTGAAAGATATTTACACATTTTTTGTTAATTCAGCTCCTTCAGATAATTTAGTTATAATAGTTTCGGGGGAATATTCGGGGAATTTTCTAATCGGGAATTATAATTCCCGATTAGATAGTGTGATAGTTTGTGTGTCATACCTTATCATTTCACGAGACGGTATAATTCTCATGGAAACTCATAAACAGATAAATATAAAAAAATTTTCAATTTCCTCTTAACATTGGTTTGAATTAAAAAAAAGTATTTAATTCTTTTTTATAAAGTTTTTTTTTCATTTTATTGCTAATAGTTAAGTTTAGCATAAAAAATTGTCTTCTTAAAATATTTGCTCCAAATTAATGGAAATTTATTATTATTTTTATTTAAAAATAAATTCGTGTTTTCTGCAAATGAAAATTCGAATGGCTTTATTTAACAGATCGAAATGTAAGCGAAAATTATGATTTGAGTTACAAGTTTTGGTCACACAAAAGTTTCTTACATCCTTTCTATATAAAAAAGTGTATATAAATAAATGAAGTTTTACTGAATTTATGTTTATATGCATCGATAAACGGATAAAATATTAAATCATCAATTAGCATAATATAGGGATATTTTAAATGTTTTTTTTATTTTTGTATGGCAGACATTCTTTTGTCAATATAGATTTATTCAACGCTATTGTGAGACTCTAAACTTGACTGGGTGGTGCTGGCATCTTTTTAACCTGTGCTAAGGGCATATATGAATACCACAAAATATCTATTGTATAAATAGTCTCAAACTACACATGTGAGATGATGGCTATAAAGGAGAACCTCTACTACACTAAGGAGATCCAAAATTCTAATGGACTTTTATTATTCTCTAAGTTTCGTTCTACTCTCTAGGACATTCTAAGTGGCAACTCCCAACTCACCCAAAATACTATGCACTTAAACAAAAAAACTATGGCCAAAAGGACCTGCATTCTTCAGTGAATACCAGCACATGTCGATATCAATGATCATGAGAAAGTTGATATCTTCGCCAAGGAGGCCCTAAATAACCTTCAGCTCTTCAACAGCTTGCCCACATTGATACTGATACAATAGCCAGCCACATACTACTTCATGCTTCTTTTTGAAGCACTCTATCCCTGACTTAAGCCGTGACAGTGCTATCTCTACAACCATAGCCACATTAAGGACTAAACACATCAAGGGAATGAAAATATCTCCTGATGGTCATAGAAGCTACAGGAGTTGTCCTCACTGCCCAGACATTGAATTCTCTCCCGACCATATCTTTGATTGTCTTGCCATATAGGTGAAACTCTTAAAGATTCATCTTGATCCCACTCATTAACTCCTCCATTTCACGGAAGTTATTGATGTTGCTAGAGCTGTCTTGGACACTTTTGAATCAATTTGATCTTATTGTACTACTTTACTGGACAAGACAACAACAACACAATTGTGATGGGTTTGAAAGAATATTAATGTTGAACAGACTAGAGATGAATAACAATCACATAGATTATTTACGCAAGTGATCCCTGAAAAGTTTTAGAGCTGCACTTTGTATCACAGCAATAAGTTGTAGACGATTTCATTCAGAGAAGAAGGAGATAATATCATGAACATTTTGATTTGAACGTATATTGATTTTTTTCTTGAACTAAGGTTGCTGTTATAAGATTGGAAAATGGGTATGTTTATAAGAACCATATTTTGAGGAACATTACCTTGATATAGGTGAAATTCTGTAAATTTATTTAAAGATAAAGCTATTTTGAATGTTTGCTGAACTTTAAAATAGTAAATTGGTGAGAATACAATGAATTTCTTATAAATTCACCATGGTCTAGTGTGTGATTGAGTTCATTGAACTAAAAGGTCTCAAAATCGATCTCAATCGTTTTTGTAAAGCGAAGGATATTTTGAGTTTCTGCTCTTCGCATGCACATCTATTGGGATCTTGAGCTATTAGTATTTTTTTACTTACGACATATTAATAAATCCCTCTACCATGAAAAGTTTTCTAGAAAAGCAAAAGATAATGGATCCAAAAATGCCTAACAACATGTTGTATTAACTTGTTTTCAAAGTTTTGTCCAGAAACTTCCATGTGAGGGATCATTGCTTAGCGGTTTGATAATTTTTTCCATGTAATGTCAGGCTTCAATCATAGCCACTTTTGAATAACGGAAGACTGATATTTTCTTTTCTGCTTTTTCCATGTTTTTCTATAGGGGTGATCATTTGGTACTTTTTGGAAAACCTCTCTTACGAAATGTAAATATGACCTACTATATGTGAAATATTCTTCTGAGAGACAGTCATATAAAGCTAGATTAAAAAAAAGCCTTACAACAACTTTTTACTTTAATGCTTTTCATTACGCAATGTCAACTTTTATTGTAATGCTCACTGTATCTTACTAATGTCTTCAGAATGCAATATCTCAGATTCGATCCCAGTCACTATTGAACAATAGAAGAATGGTGTTGGTCTACTGGTTTCTGCATGCATATCGCCGGATTGCATTTTTTCTGTTTGCTAAACGGGAATAGGTCCATAATGAAAATTCTTTCCAGAATACCTTACCAGGATATTCATATACCTTTGATCAGTCTTCATTTGTTAATTTGTCTATCACAAGGTTTATTTTTTATAAACTAGAATACATTGGAAATGATAAATTCTAAATTTATTAGCATATTTTCTGAAATAGACCATATCACCGTATTTCCCATTGGTTTCTGATTGAAAATAGTTTTGCTTAATCAAAATTTAATGTATTTAACTATATCTATCCATCTATATTGAGAGAGAAAGAAAGGGGTTCCATATTGTTCATATTATAAATAAAATACTGATATTATCTTGTAAAAATCTACGTAATGTGCAAGGAATGATAGGCAATTCTGTAGTGTTTTATGTTGATATTACTGTTGAAAATATCTTGATAATTCATTTAAATAACAATGCAAGTTAATTATATTTTAACGTACATGGATCACTTTGGGAATTCATTTTTTAAATATTCTCGTAGCTTGCTTTGAATTATAATTCTAGTCATTTAACATTCGTTCACAAAAATGAAAGATATAAAGCAAACAATCACAAACAGTTAAGTAATGAATTTATCTTAGAAACAGGGTTATAAAGATTGAATATTATTAAAACATTCTTTTATTATAAAATAATAAAAAATACTTTTACATTTAGCTGATTAGAGCCCTCTAATAACATTAAATACTGAAAGCAGTTCTGTAAACTATAAAGCAGTTTAATTGGTCCTTATTTACAATCGCAATGTATTCTGACTTTGAATAAAATCGCATAAATTCTAAAACCAAAATATGCTGAAGGGGATATGGAAGAAAAATACTTAAAAACAATATATATAAGCAAATATAAATAAAACATAATCAACGAAAGATAAATAGTTAATTTTTCATCTATACAATTCTCTTTTCTTTATTTGACAATTACTATTTAGTGGAAGATAAGAAAAAAATAGATTTCAAAATAGAATCAAAGCAATTTTTTAATTTGCCCAGATTTTGTAACCATTCAAATTTAGGTAAATGATTGGAATGATGTCTGACAGTATTTTGTCACTATTGAAGCTCATAGAGAAAATATAATTTTATAAAGTTTAGAACGAATTATTTAATAAAAATACAATAGCAAAAATAAACATCAGACTTAAATAGATTATTAAACAGTTACGTGTTATTCCATAATTTATATACTAATTTCATTCTACGTTATTTTATACGCATTAAAGAAAATGCCGATTGTTTTAATTAAAAGAAATTAAGATAATCACAGTATTTCATTTAATTTCTGCTTGAAATATTTAATCTCTCCAAAATTGAAAGTCTGGCAATTATCTGTTAAATAATATGATTTTAAGAAATGTAGTCTAGTAACAGGTAGTTCTTTTGTTTAGTCACATTGTCAAACCGTCATTTCCTTTCACAAGACCAGCTGTTGAGACATTAGTAGGACATGAACATGAAGGATTTTTTTCAGATTTTAACCTGACGTTCATAGTGAGCATTTCAGTTTCATCTCCTGTGATATTGACTTAATTTTGAACCGTTAATCTACATTAATTACGATAATGTTGCTAAAACTAATCGCTTAAGAATTTTCATCTGAAAATATTATATCGTAAATTTTTGTATTAAATATGAAAAATGTGTGAAAAACCAAAAATGGTGTGTTTGTGAATATATTAACCATTTAAACATTTTGTTCGGATTTGGGAATGAAGCTTGGTAATTAAGTTATAACTCTGCAACATATCTATAAAATCATCTGATTTTTCTTTAATCTTTGTGAAGCTACCATTATCAGCGTTCGAGAAGTCAATTCAAAATTGCATTAACAATTTAATAAAAAATTTACTAATACTTTAGACGATATTCTATCCCACAAACAAAATTGTAAACTATATGATCAAGTGACTTTTGACGAGATAATAAAGAAAGTAATTTCGATGTAAGAAAGATTTTTATTCAAAAAGTTTATTTGATATCCATTTCTCCTTTGTTTCTTCTAAGAAACGTTTCTTTTTTTTATGGTGGATAATAAAACTCATGGAAGGCAAGGGAAATACTTTGGATGGAAATTTCGCATATGACATCATTTCTCACTGGTTATCAAATCTGATTTTATTATCAGTTCACAAAAAGCTTGATAATGTCCATAAAAACTAGTAAACAATTAGACTAGGTGGGATTTGGTGAAATTTTTAATAGCATCAAGGGAATATTTATCTCCCTTTTAAGTATTATTGTAAATCATTTGGATTGAGAATGATGCAGGAAAATTTTCCTCAAATTTAATTACTGTTGATAAAGGATTTATAGAAAGATAAATATCATTTAAGAAATTCATTTAAAACTGATATTTTAGGAGATAAATTATATCTCAGAGAAAAAGGATGCAAAATATTAATGTATTATAGTATTATATAATGTATTATAATATAATAAGAACTATTTTAAATAACTTGGTCAATTGTGTGTCCACACGGCTAACAAATATAAATACATTGCTTGAAATTGAAATTTCTACACCAAGATGAAATGTTACTCGCGTGGAATTTACATAACAGGAAGAAGATGCTACGCCATTCATATGATTTATTTTCATTTGCATATCATATAAAATATTCATTTAAAAATGTGGTGGTAGCGACATCTATAATATATTTGAATAATAAAAATTGCTTAAGTTTCTCACACATAAGTTGTCTTACAACGCTGTTGATTGGTGAAAGATGTTTGTGTAAGAAAGAGAAATATTTACCATCTGTTTTGATCATCTTTAAGTTTCTGGCTTTGATAAATATTGAAGTGTAGCTTACCAGGACCAGGATATCAGGTTGTCCTATAGCAGTATTAGTATTCATGGTGATCAAGATCCCATGGCTGTCTGCAAAATGTGGAAACGATTGTTTTATGACGGTCTACGAAAAAGTCAAGTAAGCTGGATGTCATCAGTTCACTATCATTTACAGCCAAGATATAAAATGTATGATCTCAGTTAATGGTGTTGTTCACCATGTGTCCGGATTCAAGAAATGGGGTTGTTAGTATAATACAACAAGGTGTCTTATTATCCTTTCTTTATCATAAAGATGTTCATGAAGAAATGAAAAATTTATTCTTTTTGTTAGCAGTTTCTAAAATAGAATCTGTTACATCTCATTCTACAAAGAGTGATATTATTAAACCATTATGAACTTTCATGGAAATGACTTTTCAATACTTTTGTCTGTATAGTTAATGTATACATAATTTTTTATAATATAAGGTTACAAATAGTGTCATTTATCAGTCAGAATTTTAATTATTTACTGATATTTAATGTCTTATTTTTTGATAAATATAAGAATACACATCGCGTCACTAATTTATTCTTTTACATTTTTCCTTAAAATCCATCCAAATTCGTACAGTTCGTAAAAAATAAATAGACGTATCACAGAAATTTCTTATTTGATTTTTTTCGTTTTAAATCTATATATAGAGTTACAGATAAAATGTCAAAATTGAAGTAAGTTAATTCAAAAATATATTCATCACAAATGAAGCATTTATAGAATTCTAGAGGAGAGAAATACTTAAAAGAGAGTAAAATTTAATTAAAATAGTACCTATATTTTTAATGAAGTTTCATATTTATGTTTGTTTCTATAATAAATTATGAAATGCGAGTCTTACTTAGAATTTTACTCACGCAGTGTTTACCATTTTTGCCTCCAAATTTATTACCATTACTTAAAGTGAAATGAAATCGAAGGTCATAATTTGGAAAGAACAGAACTCTCTGAATGATAGGAACACTACTATTATGAAGTTTATGCCTTCGTGAAATATGAGATTAAGTGATTGTCAACAATGACGTACTTTATTTTAAGCCAGAAGCGAGATTCTAGTAAAAACTCCCTTGTTTGTTCCTTCATTTATTGTCTCTAATTATAGTCGATAACCACTTAGTTTTTGTCAATTATTACGTGGCTATTCTTTTTATGCTTGGCGCCAATTTTTCAGGAAAACAACAGTTGAGCTTATTGTTTTGTGGAATTGATTTTATTTTGGGATTGGGTTCAGTTTGAAGGATCGGTTTATGAAGAAGAAAACTCGATTGTTTTCTAGATTATTCATAGAGTAAATATTGTTTCGAAGTAGCTAAAAATATCGCTTCCCGAGGCGTAAATTAAACATGACATTGAATACGTTTCATTTAATTTTCGCGTAAGAGCACAAAAAAGATTTGTGGTAGTTGAAATGATATTTTCTGTAATATTCACTTCGTTTGTTCTTTTTATGTGCGAGTAGCCATATACAAATTTTCTTGCAAATAATAATCGCATACTTGTTTGGAAGAAAATCTAATCATACACATAAACATGTAACGATAAGAAGTAATAAAATGTGTTATGTCATTCTGTGATGTATGTGAGGTTGTAGAAGTTTTATTGGAAATATATCATTCTTGTATGTGAATTGTATTTGGTTCAAAATTTTTCGGTTAGAAGTGAATACCAACTGTAGTGTTAGTCGCTTCACTGGAATGTGAATTTAAATTGAAGGCGATTATATTTGGGTCCTTATAATACATTAACTCTTTTGTAATATAAGGTCTGCGGTTCAGTCCGGATTAAATCACGCACCATGAAAAATTTATACGGCCAGTATTTCGAGAGAGGGCTACATACATTCTTGTTGAACACGTAAATGAATAGTTTACATGTTCAACAAAGATGCATGCTCTTGCTGAACTTTAGTCTTTAAGTCAGTCTTCGATTCCCACTTTTGGCGGAGATATATTTGTGGAGATTTGGGATTAACTTAAATATGCGAATCAATCCTCTTATGAAAACTGATAGTAAAGGCATAAAAATTTAATAGAGTAATTTCAATGTTAAGTGCTATTATTATGTCTCGTTTTTCATTTTGTTATTTTTCAAGAAAAGTTTAAGATTCGCGTCTACTATTACTCAATTTTTATTAGGAAAGGGGGGGGGGGGGGGGGGGGGGTAACTGGTAAAATCTAAATAGAGAATGTTCATCCGTCTAAAAATTGAAAGGGACGTCGAAGAACTTTTTAATATCTTTAATGACAATCCTTTTTTGTATAATTTTTAAATTTTTACAAATGTTTGTGTGAAAATTATAGTTGAAATAGAAATCTAAATTTTAGGAGAGGTAAAGAACGCATATTTATTTAGAATTAATTTTAACGAGAGGAAATAATTACTTTTTTTTAATATTATTTTTTTACAAGGACCGAATTATTTTTTTTTTATTACTTTTTTTTAATTACTTTTTTTTAATTACTTTTTTTTAAAAAAATTTTAATTTTTTACAAGGACCGAAAATAATTATTTAGCGGCTGAGTTTGGTTTTCTTTTTATCCACTTGTGCCAAAACAAATATTTTTTTTAATTTTAACTCAATAAAAATGAAAAATAATATTATTCCATTTAATGAGTCTTTCCCACAATGGTACTCCTAATATATTTAGAGATTAATTTAAATACCAAATATTAGAGCAACTATAGTGAAAACGACTTTTAACATAAAAAGAAAGCATAAATATTAATTTATACCTATTTTAGAAACAAAAGGCACAAGAATAAAATTGCAATTTAATTTTTTAGATGAAAGTTTTTTGACCATGATTTTAAAAAAATCTATTTTATCATTTTCAAATTTTCATAAGTTTCTCAAATATAAAGAAACATAAGAAATATTTGCATCTTGACGGAAAATATTTTGGAAAAACAGAAAAAAATAATAGGGTCAGAATTAAAAAATTTCTGATATCTTCATTTGATAAAAATGTATTTTGTTTGGTTATTCATATGGCAATTATTTAGATTTGCTTTTATTATTTATATAAGCTTTCGTTGTTTAAAAATAACAACAAAGTTTCCAAACAAATGTTGCAAATGATCTATCACATTGCCCGTAAAAAATAAATATTTAGGAAATTGTTTACTATTTGCAGCAGATTGCAGCTATTGATTAACAGTCGTTGGAATCGTATTCGGTAAAAGTAATCCTAAAGTCATGATAATATGATACAAATACAAAGAGTTATATATATAAGAAAATGAGGAGAGATAGATCTTAAATTTAGTAAATATTGGTAAGCCAGTATGAACTATGAATATCGATGATGTATGAGACGTTGATGTAATGAGACGTTGAATACTAGAAAATTCCTTTTAATTATAAAATAATTATAATTAAACATAATAATTATAATTTAACATATATAACTTTTAATTATAATTATAAAATAATTATAATTAAAAGGAATTTTCTAGCATTCAACCTTTGATCCACGTTTCATTGTATTTCGTCTCGGCGAAGGATGAACTATCTTATTAAAGAACTTTCCATTTTAAAGAACTATTTTTCCGGTCCCTATGAAATCATAAAAACGAGGGTCTACTATATTTTCGATAGATCGGAAATCTGCAATAATTATAAGCAAAATTTTATAATTTTCATCACATAAAAATGTTTATTTTGAAATTTGAAGACTTAACGCTATCTAATTATACAATTGTTTTTCTTATTAACAATATAATTCGTTTTCTGGGTACTATGAATAGTTTGTGTACTCCATTTTCAATTCAATAATTCGTGCCGCCCGGATGTGATTGATTGCATTAATAGGAAATCCATTGTAACTGTAGTTTCTTTTTAAATTTGTCTTTTTGTATAAAAAATGACTTGAAAATTACAAGAAAAACCATAGTCTTAATATAGCCTAAGAAGAAATATATAGCCTTTTCAAATATTTGCTTAAAGACAAAATACGGTAGTTGTTTTAGGATACAGTAATTAAAATAAACACATTAACAGCAAATAGACATTTAGGAAATAATTTTCATTAAAATACCTCTTCACTGCGATTGTATAATAACCAAGTTGATCAGATTAAAAAAAAATCGCTATACATCTACCTTGAAAGAAATATAATGAGGAAAAATATACACTTCTACAGGCGTTCTAGAAGAGGGAATGAAATATCTATACAAAACAGCTTTTAAAAACCGATTCCATCACTGCTTACTCATTCTATAAAAGAACGACAAGAAAATTTATTCATTTTCATCCCTTCAAGGAAAAGAAAATCTCTTGTCTTCCCATTCATGAGGGAGGTTGGGTTGAAGCACCCTCGCAAAGGACCTTTGAAAATGTTTTGTTAGTAGACTGGGTGGCACCATCGACCACCCCCTTTCCCAGTTTCTTGGCAATCGGACAAGATTTCCCCTGCCACTTACGAGCCGAGATTGAATGCCTGACATGGAACATGCGGATGACAGTCGCAATAACGTCTGGGGAATTTGTGATGGGAAATTACGAATGAACTTTTTTCTTTTACCCTGTAGCAAAGCACAATAGCCTAATTAAGACCCATCCTTATTTCCTAAAACTGAGAAATTAAATTGCATTGATATGCCTAAATTCTTTATTACGTTTATACTTATATTTCATGACTAATTTTTCGTTTGTTCCGAAGAATAATTTAATAAATCTGATTGCTTGGCAACTAATTGGTGCATATAAATTTATAATGGATTCTTTACTACGGTATAAATTATTCCCTTTGATAAATTAGCTTATTAGATATGAACTCTGTTATTATCTTGCTAAACAATAATAACAATTTAACGAGTAATTCCACTTTTAAAGTCAGATGTAAGAAATAAATAAATTTACATAAAAATATTTTTTTTCCCATCCAGACCACGTTAACATGCTTTGTTTCATTCAATGGTAGATTTTTGAGAATAATTCAAGCAGGTTTCCAACTGAGGTTTCAAAAATAAAGTATAATTTTATAAATTATATAACCTTCTAAATATATTTTCTCATATATTAAACATTTATTTTTCCATGTAATATATATATATATATATATATATATATATATATATATATATATATATATATATATATATATATAT
>JAPDSC010044031.1:28499-46682 GCA_026290005.1 Latrodectus geometricus
AGACATGGCACAAATTTTGAATTTTTTATATTTTATTTTAAATGATTTTCTAATCATATACAAAAGTTCAAATAGGAGTAAGTACAAAAAGTACTAAGAAACAACAGATTAAAAAGTATTAGAATTAACAAAATGAAATCTATGAATTTGTTGTCTATGATTATTTTACTTATAAGAAAAAAAAAAAAAAAAAAAAAAAAAAAAAAAAAAAAAAAAAAAAAACTACCGAAAAAATTCTGACATTGATACTAGAACCAGCGATTTTGATAATGTGGAACAGTAGGCAAATCAAAGATGATATTTACCTTAAAATGTCGAACATGAATCAAATATACTTTTAAATAAGTAAAAGTTTAAAAATTCTAATGCACAATGGAATTCGGATAATTTTTTCGTTTTTTAAATTACCATTGGTAAACTTGAAATAAGATAACATATTTTCTAAAATTTATTATTTTTTTAAGGAATTCATAAACAAAATTCAAATAAATATATTTAGATTTTATTTTATCCATAAAAATACATCACATTTGCTTAAGAATCCAGATTTAATACAGTAAATTATTCAAAAATTAATTTTTATAATCTTTTAAAAACTTTTATTCGACATCCCAAAATTATCCACCGTCTACTCAAATTATCATGTGTTTACCTGAAAATAATCACATATATAACTGCTCCAGAATTTCCACTTGCAGAAAGATTTCTTGTATTGTGATGCAGGTTTATGAATCTTCTGTTTCATTTAACACGTTTAATAAAGTATAATAAACTGGCAGTTCCCACACAACATTTGCCTTTTACAATTGTACCCAAGGTGTAATGCTGTTTCAATGGTGTTATTATTCCATGTAATATTTTTAAGTGACCTTTTCCTAATTTTTTTTCATAGTTACAGTTTTCAAAATATACTTCAATTACTAAAATCTTTCAAGTATAGAGGTTTTTTTTTATTATTATTCAACAATTGTTAGGATTCGAGATTATAAATCGCCTTGGTTCTTACGATTGTTAAGATTCAACAATTGTAAGAACCAAAGCGATTGGATTCACCACCGAAAAAAATTTCTTGATTTAACCTTGCATTGTACTCGAGTAACGAAAAATATACTAACACATACCCGATTTCGTAGAGTGAAATTTTCTTTTTCTTTCAAAATTAGTAAGATACGAGAGATATTTTGGAAATTTATTACATCCATTATGGAAGAATTTCCATTTTTTTTCATTCTAAGATGACATTTCCAGCAAAAATAATGTTTTGGGAAAGCTCTGTCACAAATGGCGTTTATTTTTAGTCCTGTTGTCATAATGCAGATCCAGCGTCAAGAGCAATCGACAGGAGCCCATAAAATGGATATGAATATTCCCTGGACGCTGTAAAGATAATTTACCAGACTTCATCTTCTTTTTATTTAGTGCTCACGTTAACGGAAATCGTAGCGCAAGTCTTTTCCTTAGGAATGATTTGAGAGGAGAAATGAATGACGTGAAATTTTGAGACTGAAAGAAATTATTTACTTTCTTTTCTTTTAGTAAGAATAATTACAAATATTTTTAATAAAATATACTCCTGACTATCTGCTCTTTAAGCACTGATCAAATATTGCTAGGCTAAACTGGAAGTTGTAAGAATATAAAGTGAGGGTTAAAAATAAATGGAAAAAAAAAAGCTAGTATGAAAATTCGTAAATTTTTACATACAACAAATTATTTTTTTGTAACTAATTATTTTCACCACAATTATAATTTTAAATTAACTTAATTATAAAGAATATATTATAAAACACAGAGAATAAATAATAAGTGCTTGGGAATTTTTCACTGGCACACATATTCTTTGGCTTTTTTAGAAAAATGTTCGTCATCTAAAGAAAGACGTCTCGGAAAGTAGCGATTTGCAGTGAATGTTAAAAAGCTCTAGAATAAACTTTGACGGCAAATTTACCTAGTGCGTGATTTCAAATTATCTTCATAGTTACAATAAAAAACTCAAAGATACATAGATATACAACAAATAAAATTTTATGGGGAAAAAAAAAGGGAATGAATAGGAATAATTCAATGCCTAGATGCTATATTTTTTCTACTCGCTTAAAGCTTTTCCAAATCAAGCGTTTTAGCGATTCTTAGAACGTGATATACAAAATTTTTGAAATAATGAAAATTAAATAAGAAAGTAAATTATTTAAATTTAATATAAGTAATAAATATTTATTATAATGATTATTTTTTTTTTAATTTTTATCCAGTTTATAACAATTATTTGATTTTCACATGATCACAATCAGAAATATTAATTTTTCAGAAAATAATTCTTTAATTATGTAAGTAATGCTTCCCTTAAAGTATTTTTTTATTTCTTGTACAATTTTAACCTGAAGTACTCATAATTTAATCTTAATTTAATTTTTACATTTAACATCAATGACAATTATAATCATTGTCATTTTAATCAAAACAAATCGTTAAAGAAATACAAAAATCTCAATCATAAGCGATTACATTTTAATATAATTAATTCATAATTCTAAGAGATTGTCACATTGAGAGGTTTGAACACTACCACTAGTTTGACCGTCCTGTGGTTCGAAGTGTATTTTAAATTATTAGAAAAATGTATTCCCAAGACGAGTATCAAATCTACTAGACTATTGAATTGAAAGCTTATCATTTTGAGAGTTGAATTGAATCCTGCATTTTCCAGTTTGGGAATTTGAAGTGTACTCAAACTAGGAATCTTTATTAGTTAAAATTGAATAAATGAAGATATGATATTTCAAATTTTAGATATGATATTGCAATGAAACCAAAACTTTTTAACTGAATAAATACAAATAAAAAAGCAGACGTTTTGGAATACGGATAAAGTTTTCGAAATCTATAAACTTTCTATAATATATATTTAAACGAAATTAAAAATAAAATATTTCTTAATATTCTCCATTCCATTAAACATAAAGCTTATTTCGGAAGGATAATATTATTAAAATCACAATGTATAATATAAAAAATTAACGTTATGACATTAAAATTTCGCTTAAAGAAGTCGAACAAGTATTTGAATATTTAACCATGTGGTCACTTATAAGGTTTGTTCGTTGATTAAAATAGTGCTAAATCCACATACCGAATACTCTAACAACTTAAGGGCATTGTGACGCTCTTAAATTCTAAGAAACTTTTCACTGACAATAGGCCATAGTCATGAGTCTCAAAAGAGAAAACCTGAAAAATTCCTCAACATTCATTTTCGATAGGCTTACATACAGAAAATAGACGTGTAAAGCATACCCTAATGACCTACTCGAACTAAAATATCATTGAAATTTAAAGAGCTCGATTGATATTCCTTCCAATACAACTCTCACAATTCCAAACCAGGATTTATATGTTCGTTTTAACAGAAAACAGTAAATTATAAAATATGACCATTAAGAGGAGTCCTGAAATTAACTTATGCACCAGGTTTTTGAATTTCTTACATATGTATATGGAGATCCAATGGCTCAGTAGCATCATGCCGTTGCCCGTTAAGATCTTTTAAGTAAAGCATCATTTGCAGCGGGCACTGTATTTCGGAGGGTGACATTCTTTCTCACAGTGTTGATGGAGCTCCTTGGGTTGGGAAGGTGCCCACGTTAATCTATGAAGCCCAAAATCCTTCTGCTGGTGTGGATGGGAAGAAGAGAACACCAGCTCAGGTGTGACATCGTCACCTGATTATGATTCAAAATTAAAAGGTTCTTGGTAACAGGTGAATATTCCACAAACCCATAAATTTTAAGGTAGAGTCCGGGACTGGCCAGCAACGTTACGTATACATATATTAGATTAGAAAAAGAAAATTTCTTATTTTTATATAAACTTCAAGACATTATTTGATAAGTTTCGGATTCACTTTGTAAAAATGATTTAAAATTGTTTTATGGTCGATCTTTAGCTTTTAAGTTACACAACGGTTGCTAATATGCCGGTCATTTTCAATAATTTCTGTGATTTTATCATAATTATATATTTTTTTGACAACGAGTTTAAGGTGAATTTTTGATATCAAAAATACATGAACGAAATCAACAAAACCAAAATAGCACGTAATTGGCTCTTACAGTATCGGGATCATAAAGAGTTTCTGTCGACTGTGTGTGTGTGGCTTCATTTTTCGCCAATCAAAGAAAAACAGTAAAATGAACCGAGTTTTCTTATTATTGGCTTCTAATTTTAACACTCAATAACTCTCAATTGAATGAACCAAACAGAAAACAGAATATTTATTTAGTGCAAAATGTCTCTTTTCAAACGAGCATAAAACTGTTATTATTTGATGTACACTTTACGAGATATCGATCACTTCAGCCATCTATGAAAAAAAAAAAAATAATGGATTTCTTTTCCCAAACCTAATAAATAAAGGATATGTATTTAAGTTAGCATAACAGTGATTAGCATTATTTTATTTGTGACTGGATAATCATATTGATTTTTCAGTTTCCATCTGAACATATTAAGGATTTGATACTCTGGAAACCATGGGATTAGAAGATTGAAAACGCAGTGTCCCATGTGTACTATAAGCGAACTATTTAACCAAAGCATTTTCAAAGATTGCATAAAAACTGTATTTGAGAAATGAGTTTTCTGTCGACTTATTAAGTGACTTAGATGGAAAAGTTGTGGACGCCCACTGCACGCAATCCATTGCGTGACAGTGCGGAGAGAAGCAATCCACTGAATCTCAGAGTTGAAGGGAAGCATCTGTTGCAAACAATGGATGAGGATATTTATCATTTTTTTACTTGATGGACAAATAAGCCGCATGAACAGTTAGATAACATGGCAATTTTCATTAGCAGCTAAAATTAGGGAAGCGAGAAATGTGCCCATCCCTTTCAATGATAAAAACACTTTTTCCATATTCATTTAGAAATTTAATTAAACTCTTGTTATTTGTTGACGTTCAGGGGTCATAAAACTGATTTAAATTTGAAGATTCTTATGAATATAAATTTATGTATAGAAATTTTTGTACACGAGGACTAATTCGAGGTAGCCCTGTACTGGTGAAATTATACACATACAGTCTACAGAAATGAAGATTGAGACCAGAAAAAATCTTGAACTGAATTTTAGTGCATTAATCATCCATATATATATATATATATATATATATATATATATATATATATATATATAGAAAACTAAATTTTGTGGCACGGCATGGCATTGGAGGGAGGCAGAAGCCTACAGTGCCCATAACCTGTTTTCTTGATGAAGGCCCTGCGCCGGGATGTATATGTCCCGGTCAGTGGTCAGCCTAACGTGAAACCCCAAGTATTTAGTTTTGAAGCCTGATTGGTACTCAGTTTTTATACAATCCACTGAAGGGATGAAAAGCTGAGTCGATCTAACCCAGCCCGATGATCGAACCTGTGCCTTGGGGATTAGTAACTATCGGTCTTCATTAAGCATTTACCATTTATCAATACTTTAAACACTCTATTATAACGTAACGACGTAATAACACATTACTAATTTTCAACCATAATAATTCGGCGTATTAATTTTATTTCACAACTTCATTTGTAAAATTCTGGCATTTTAGTAATTCTTATACATGTTTTCACAGTGTTTTAGGCATTTCTTTAAAATATCTGGAGTACTAGTATTCCATAATATGTGAGCTTGAATAAGTAATAGACTTTCATAAGTAACATAACATGTATTTTCTAATATTTGCTGCGCCATACTTTAAGTATTTATGTACGCGTGAGAAGAAAGAAAAGGGAAAAACATTTCATGCAACTTGATTTGGAAGTAACGGTTTCTATACCTAATCAAGTTGTAGACAATCTTATTGATAGAGTGTGTGTGCATTGAAAGTTTTGTAAAGTCCGATGCTTCTGTGTTGATGTGATTGAACAGGAGTGTGCTAGATCAGGTGTTGAACTGATCACTTCACTCTGATCAAAAATCATGAGGTATTGATTGAGTTAATTTGTATCTCATTCAGAAGAGACAGATATAGCCCAGGAAGCATATTATAAGGATTCAATAACCCAAACATACTAAAGTGCAATTGTAATATTTCCAATTTAACAATCTAACATAATACGTCAGTAATTATCAGTGATAATTTCAATATTTATAGGTGTATGAGGTTACATCAATGATTCTCTTGTGTCTTTTTAGCAACACTTAGTTATGGTGGTAATTTTCATATAATAATATTCTAATGCGTTCTATTTCATTTATTCAATTTATCAGGATACGTTAGTAATTTTAATACGCATTCACAGTAACCTCATACTTACACATTTTTAGTAATTATCATACACTTTTAGTGCTAAAAGTGTAACTTGTTAGTTATTCTCTAACTTTTTCTAAGGAGGGATAGTTTATATTTATTACATTATTCTCAAATTAAAAAAAATATCAGAGAAAAAAATTACGGTCATCATATCTTGATATTTTATGTTACTATGAAATGACATTAGTTTTATCCAAGAGAGAGAAAGAGAGAATATATTGAATCAAAAGCTTTTATATCACACATTGTACTTTTTCTATAAAATATTTCTTTAACAGCAATAAAAACTATTTCAACGTAACGATACATTAAAACGCTCTACACGTTGTTTGATATTTTTAATAAATTTTTTATAAAAATTATCAATATTAGTAAATTTATTAAAAATTAAATAAAAATTCGAAGAAAATGTCTGATTAAGAAACGAATTAAAAAAGGAACGCATAAATAAATTATGCATGTAGAGTAAGAAAGAAATAAAGGAAATGTGTTTGAATTTTATCAAGGAAAAAAAATAAAGAGATAGAGAGATATATAACGAAATTATACAGAGTAAAGAATGCTTTTAAATCTAACACGGAAAGAAAAAAACAAGAATCAGAATAAAGTGTGTAAGCTAATGTGATATTAAGTAGGAAGGTAATAAAACATTAAGGATTTAAATCACCTATTATTATAATTTATTTGATTAAATTTAACGAATGAAAAAAGTAAAACCTAAAAATATGCAAATGTAATAGAGTAAGGAGGTAACGGTAGTACGTTCTTTTAAATTAAATTAAAGGAAAGAAGTATAAAAAAAAGAACGCAAAATAAATCATAAATATATTTGTAAATTAATGAGATAAAGAAAAAAAAATAACGCCATGCTTTAAAAGTTGAACCAAAGAATAAAAAAGAAATGCATAATTTAACGATATAGAAAAGGTAAAGTAATGGGTAATAAGTCATAAAATCTAAACAAAGAAAAAAAGAATGATAATGTGTACAAATGAATTAATAATATATTTGTTTATAATTAAGATAAATGGATCAATAATAATAATGTTTTTAAATTGCATTTTAACGAAAAAGAATAAAATACCCTAAGAAGTAAAAAAGTTCATTCTTATTTTTATAATCTAAACTGCCTTTTAGTTACAACACATATATACAGTTATACATACTTATAGCACACGTATAGTTGTAAAGTAATAGAACTTAAGAATCTTGTGTTTTTTAGTTATAGAAAGAGAGTTGAATCCCACCTTGTGGGCTTGGATGTTGTTAGTGGTTCAGAAATCCACTTGAAAAAACTGATTTAATTAACCCTAGTGTGCAGAAAAATAACCGTTAAACGCGTAAGAAATAAAAAAAGAGAAAGAAGAAGAAAGGGGGTTAAAATATTTTCAACCAAACAATAAAAAAGGATCACATTTATTTTTAATCCCAATCACTATATACGGCACATATTTAGGAATTTTCTTATTGAGAAATGAAACATTTTCTCAATATTTAAAAAAAAAAAAAAAAAAAAAAAAAAAAAAAAAATTAGCTCTGAACATTTAGATGTTGAATATTTTAGTGAAAGGAAACTTTAAAACATATTCAGATATTTTGATTTAAGTAATTTGTTTAACCTGAATGACAACATAATTTTTCGAAACCTGCATACTCTGGAGAAAAGCAATAACGAAATATAATAGTTTAGTTTAGAGAGCGCTTAGTCACCACACATACATAATTAAATTTAAAATAACTAATTATCTGTGATTTTCTGCACTAAATTATAACAAAATATGCTGTGCCAGTCTTAAATTAAATTTTAAGCTTTAATTAAAGGTCCCTTTTACAATGTTTAAAAATTTATAAAAAGCATTAATTTTTCTAGCTTGTTAAAATTATAAATTCTTTTATTATTATAATCTGCAAATTTATTAGCATATGTCTTAAAACTATGTGTAAAAATAACTAATGAAAATAAAAATTAAGATTCGTAATTTTATTGAAAAGTTCATCTAATTAGATTAAAAAAAAAACTATGCATTTTGTGTATCGTGTCGAGAAGATTACAATACGGAGATATTAATGTTAAATACAAAATGAATTCTTAGTGCTATATGATAATTTTGAAAATAAAATTTTAAATTAGAAAAATTATTGTTATTTATTTAACTTCATATATTGTGTATAACTTGTTACCTGCAAATTTTAAATAAAATATTTTTAATTAATGCATATTTTTTTCTTTTTATTCTTAACATACTCATTCATTAGAAACTGATAAATCAAACGAAATTCTAATTTATTTAACGAATTGGATGCTATAAATGTTTTTAGCAACAACACTTCTACGAGATAAATATTTATCAAGGAAAGTTTTTGAATAAAATAGTTTAATAAATTGAAAACCTTTTGTTTAAAAATTTCATAGGTTTTGATTTAGAGAAAATTACAATTTTCTCGAATCATCAAAGAGAACACTATTAGATATGGAATGTAATTAATAGCATATTATGATGAATGTTATTTTACGAGATTATTTTAAAAATATGCTTTACATTAGGATAGCATGTTTTGAAAAATTAAACCCATATTCATCAGGTGTATTACATTATAGTTTCATAATCATAAAAAATACCATTTAAATAAAAAATATTTGGAATTTTATTTTTACTATATTAACACTGTAAAATGTGGACTGAAGATAATTGTTTATTTTTCATATATTATTAGAATTCATGGTATGTTTTAATCAATACCTAATGGAACATATTTTTCAGCTTTCGTGTGTTCTAGCTACTAGTGGAAAAGGATACTATTTAGTTTTTGGGACATATTTAGCATTTGGAGTATTATAAAGGTATAACTTAGTAGATACCGACCCATCCGAAAGTATTCGGTTTGTATTATAGTATTTTTAATGGTTATTATTTTTAATTAAATTTACCATTTACTAGGTATCCAATAAAGTTCTTTCCAATTTTGTTTTGACCTTTGAAAAGATGAGAATAGGTATGCAAATTAGTGGATCACATAATTTAAAAATCCATCGGTTCGAGAGCAGGAATACCAGTTATTGTAAAAGCAGGTCAATCGCTCTCTTTCTTTTACAGCTTCGACGATTAAATATATTCAAGGATCTTGTGTTTGGTGTTGTTTGTTTACGATTTTGAATTTGGTTTATTAGCCGCTGCATCAAGTTGCTGAATATGTTAAGCTTCTGAAGATAGTTTTGTAAAGGAAAGTTATGGAAGGAATTGATTTCAAAAATTCAGATGAGAGATCCATGATAAAATACAGTCAGCTTTACTTTTGAAACCCCAGAGTCTTGCCGAAAAAAGATTTCACAGCTGGAGACATGTTAACAGAAAAAGCTGGATGCCATTGGAAATTTCTTCGAGGACTATTAAGATAATTTACTTTCTGTAAAATCAGTTTATTTTTGTCCATTAAAAACGGCAAGAAATTTATTGGTATCTTATATGCAGTTTCGTGCTCAAAACGCCGCTTTGCTTCAGGAGTAAAATCTCTAGATCAGTTAAAAACAAATTATAAAAAAGATGTGGAACTCTCGAAAATTTCCATTAGTTTCGAAATTATTAAATATTGAATTCGGAATTCCTTTCATGCGCAGCACAATAAATTTATGATTTGGGTTATATTAGGCTTCTGACTGCAGATTTATTGAGAAGAGACAGTCAACGAGGTGTTCGTATGTTTTGAGACTGTCCACTATTGGACCTGTTTGTTATTTAAGTAACCACAAACAAATAAATGTTGTTCTTTCTTAATCTTCCAGCTGTCTGACGAAGTCAGGCGAGATCCAAAAGACCGATGACCCAAAGGTAGTTAAGGACAAGAACGGGGAAAAAGTAAATCTCATCTCGTGAGAGCTTCAAGCAGTCAAGTACGTGCTCGGCAGAAACAGCTGCAGTTTGTTGAAAAATGTCAATTTTTTAAAAATTAAATATAGAGTTACAAAAGAAATTTATCAAGCCGATTCATACAGTGGCTCTTATTACACTTTCAATAGAAGTAATATAACCCTGCAAAAGAATAAAGTATAGTTTTTTAAAAATAATTCCAGGCTTTAACTCAATTGAAGATCATAGGAATCATTTTGGCATGTCTTCCATGTAACATTTCTTTAGACGGCAACTGTTGAGCAATTGATAAGTTAGCTTTTGCTGTCTGCGTGTACAACTGTTGGGAAGGATTAGAGTTTTTCAAATTTATTCTTTCTGTGATTTATGCATATGATATACTGCCTACAAAATTTCCTCTGGAAGACATTACTCTGAGGAAATTGAAAATAAAAAAGTAGTCTTTTACAGCGAGATTATTTACTAAGCAAAATTACTTACTAAATTAAAAGTTATTATTAATCACTATGTACAATGAAGTCAAAGTAAAAACAATCAATTATAATTTTTAAGGGCAAGTTGTGTAACATCGATTAAGTATGAAATTCAAAATTCTCATAATTTACAATATTTAAATATGAATTGTAAAGTGACCTGATTTCGCATGTGACTATATTTCCAATAAAAATAAAGTAGAGATTGGTCTTGAATAGGTTCGGTGTTAATAAAAGAAAATATATATTTCTCACATAAAAACAAGCACAAATTGATGAACACTTACAATGATATAAGTTAATTGAAATTATATTTCTATCGTTATAAGGATGATATTTTACCATACTTTCTTTAAAATTCGTACTACTTCAAGACAGAGTTTTTTTTTTTTGGACGCAGGTTGAAGTTTTTGTACTTCTTTATAAATATTTTTATTAGTTTAAAAATAAATAAATGTGTAATTTAAATAAAAAAATTCTAATGTACAAAAATGAAAATTCAATATCAAAATATTATTACTTGAATATTTTTTTCTCGCAAAGATTAATTTTTAGTAATTAATTTGTGAATTTTAGTAAAATTAAGTGTTATTTTCGAAATGATGTTTTCATATTTATTTACCATGCAATACAAATATTAAATTTTTCCAATAAAAAATTATTAAATTAAATGAATTTTGTATCTTATCTTTTAATTTGCTAAATTAAATAAAAATAATCAGAAGCAACTAAATTTTTTGCTTTAATGCTGTAAGAAAGTAGCACGATGGGTAATCTGGCTATAATCTAGAAAGGAAATTTTTGAAAACGATAGAAAGAAATGCAATTCAAATGAATATTTATAGCCTATACCTGGGATTTGAATTAAGATACACTAGAAGAAAAAGCAAAATGGAAACTCAAGTATTAGAGGCTTGATATAATAGAACAGTTCTTGTTATATGCGGTTTGAATATATAGGTTCGAATTCAAATTCTAAAAAAATTGTAATTCAAGTTAGAATAAGAAAATACAAGAAAAAAGACTTTTGTCTCTTTACACGTGTGTGATGTTCATTATCATTCCAAGTTTATAATAGAAAAATCTCAAATGAAAGAGGGATTATATCCTAAATGCATTTAGTTGAGTGCAATGAAAATGTCCTGGACTGATGATAGAGCTCTGCCTCACCTGACAAACATGATGATCCCCGTGGGTTCCATGGCTCGAGCGATGCCCTTCCAGGATTTGGAGATGTTAAAAAGCTGGCGGGCGGTGAGAGGGAGGCGAGGGTCGGGCGCCGGAGGAGTGGGAGGGTCTTCCAGGGGCGCCGGCACTTCTGTCGCCCCTGCATCGTGGTCTCCTCTCTTCTGCAGGACGGCCAGAGCCTTGCTCAAGTGGACTCCCATGCCGCGAATAGTTTTCCGCTTCTTTTCACCACTCTCTTCGGAGCAGCGTCTATGGTGAGAGGAGGAGAACGCAAGACAGCGCACGCGCCAACTTTCTTCAATCTGTGAATGAAAAGACTGTTAAAGTACAATATGTCACTGGTATATAAAGATTTTAAATTTAAAATCGACATTTTAAACATTTTAATATAAAACAATGATTGACATGCATAACATTTAAAATATATATTACCCACAAAAATATTCGGAACACTTATCATGCATAAATATATTATTTAAAACAGAATACTTTTAAATATGTGTGAATTAATACCTAGGGATAATTAAGTGAGATTAAATAAATTAAAAATAATTAACATGGACACACACACATATATGTATATATACTTTTAGTTGTTTTTACTATATTGAAAGTAAATACAGATTATATTCACTTAACAGTATATTGAAAAAATATTACTTAAAAATGATTAAACTATTGAGATCTTTTACACAATTTAGCATAAAAAAATAAATACCAACAATTTATAATTTTATATTGTGTAACATTATAAAGAATAGACCTAACTTCAAAAGCTCAAAAGTCGGTGAATTCATTGCAACAATATAATAGTGCTTTATTAGAAGTAAATTATTTTTAGGTCGTAATATTCATATTTATTTATTGGGAAGAATATGTTATTTTATCAGCAGTTTTTCAAGTTATTGTCATAAAAATGGCAACGTACAAAAATTTCTATTAAGCTAAATATTAATTGATAAATTATCTTAATTTTAATGATGGGGAAAGTGATATCACTAATGAATGTGAGCAAAAGAAAGGTATTTCTACCTATTGAGAATATTCTAAATAATAGAAAAAGTAATAACTTTTGGTTCTAGTGAAAAAGAAAGAAACATATTCTAGAAAAGTTATTCTTAAGATAACTTTTCTTTAAATTAAATATTTAACATTCTGCAGTTCCACACATATTTTAATTTATTTGGGAGCATAATATTAGAACAATTTATTTAATAATTTTACTTGGTACTGGGTGAAAGATAAAATATTAACTTCAATTATTTTGTCCTTCAAGAAATTTTGTCCAACAACATTTAACCATTTACAAATTTTTTTAGGAAATCTACCAAGTAAAATCAGTTGAGCTGTTGAAATAATGACTGTAGACTAACCAAAAACTTCTTAAATTTATTGGTAAGAGTGTGCAATTGCTCATTTGCATTCTGAGATGAATTTCCAAATCCTTCTTCGAAGTTTCATTCTACCAAAGCCTACATTTTGAAATATTTTAGTAGTTCGAGGATGAAGTATTTTGGAAACCAAGAGAATGCATTCATTGGGAAAACATCCATCTGTAAATATGTGGTCACATTTCATAATTACTTCTGTGGTTTCAAAACTTAATTTAAGCAAAATTATCTAGATGCGAAAATGCTTTGGTTAGTATACTATTTTGTGCAATGAGGAAACGACAAAAGTTTCAATTTTGCGGTTTTAGTATTGTGATACTGCTCAATTCCACAATTCTCGAATATTTGTTTTATATTGTATTACTTGCAAATATGAAAAGTAGAATTACAAAGTGAACCTGTAATTCGATTATTTCATTCGACAAAATAGTACTTTGAAGGTTAAAATTTCGAGATATTTCTATTTTCATCTGATAGCTTTTTGCCCCATTTTTTTTAATTTCACGTGAAATTAAAATGAAAATCCCGAAGAAAATATATGGAAAATACTACGTGTTCCAAAAAGCAGGAAAATAAAATAATGGAAAACTTTAAAAAAAAAAAAAAAAAAAAAAAAAAAAAAACGTGTAACATAATACACTCTTAAAATAAATGTTTTTATTAAAAGTGCTCAGAAAAAGAACATAAGCATTTAAAAGACGAAACAACATGCTGAAGTCAAAAGAAAAATAAGTAGTCGCATCTGTGTTAAGATACCAATATTTTCTTCTTTGCTTCCATTGCATATGTTTAAATAAAATTAGGTATAAGCCATGAATATTAAAACTTGATTTCTGGATCATGCATTGAAACTTGAATTATTTTTGAGTACATCACTAGCTTTTTTTTAAATAAAATTTTAAATAAGATTTCAAAGATTAAAAATTGCATATTATTATAAGAAAGAAGGAGAGGAAAAAGTTTTTCTCTGAAGTAAGGAGAAAAAACTAAGGCAACATATTTTAAAGCAATTGATTCATTTTATCAGAAAAATTTAAAAAACATCTTGGTGGATCATGAATTGTTGACTTTTAATATATATATATATATATATATATATATATATATATGCATCATCTATTAATGATTCGTTAAATATTATCTTTTAGCCTTCAAATCAATCGAACCTTATTTCAGGGAAGCGAAATTTGATGTTGAAGGCATGAAGTGACATATAAAAGTCTTTAAGGTTTAATTAATTTTAAAACACAAATTTTCCAATTGTTAATCCATACACGAGGGAGGCAGATAAATATTTCATATTCGATAGAGAGTTGTTGTTTATGCATTCTGCAGGCTCGGTTGTCATTTTGTTTTGTTTGACGCTCAACGGTCATTTTTTGCACACGAGGGCTAATTATACAGGGACCCAAGGCTTAAAATGCATTGTGAGCCACTACAAACACCCAAGCCGAAAGTGAGATTCGAACCCTTGAAATGTTGAACCTCACGCAAAAGCGCTAACCATTCAGCTACCAACGCGGCGACTCGATTGTCGGAATAATTCTTAGAAGTTTGTAGTAACCTCTACATTAGAAATGGGATTATCTTGCATTGGTTATATGGCTATTTATAAAAAAATATGCTTATTTGGATCCAACCCTTCTCCAAGAGTAAATATATATTTTACATTAAGCTTACTTAAAAAATAATGATTAGATAATGATTAATAATACTTAAAAATAATGAGTGGTCCCTAGGTGGCAGTAGTTAATATATCATGCTAAAAATATATCTATATGTAACTGAGCAGATAGAGTGTGTGTGTGAAGGAGCTCATTATATGAAAGAACTAGCTAAAAGATATCTGTATAATAATCCTAATTGTAAATGAATCTTTAAATATTCATATATTTAAGTACTCCTTTCCTTTCCCATCTAAGCTACTGGTCATTTGATAAACAATAATGGAATATCTAATAATACTAAATGTTAAATTCATTTGATTAAAAATAATTAATACGAAAAATGATAGTAAAAACTTTAAACAGAGTTTAAATAAAAATAAATTATTAAATTTTTTATTTTATAAAAGAATTACTTACACAGTTTAATAAAATAAATTAACAAAGAAATTTAAACAATCAATTTTCAACAGAAAACTCATAATTTAAATTCAAACTATGATTAAAAAATATTATATATTTAATCACAAAATAAAATCTAAGTTATAAAAAGTGAACAAAATAAGATAGGGAAGGTTTGAGATTCGCAGGTGAACCCAAAATATGTTGTGCGCAGCTGGCAGATGAATGATTATTGACTGCTATGTCAATTAGATACTTGAATATTGACGTCATCAGATCTTCTCGAGATTGTATTTTACTAGAGAGAAATTAAAAATAAACATTGGTTACGATTCCTCTTGTGAAATGTACACAGTAAACTTCGATGAATTAGTATTAATCGTTTGCATACTGAAATGAAGAGAAATTGAAATTTGAATAACACATGAGTTTAGACTTGTAGTAAAATACTTTCCTATTTATGTATTTAATTTTTGTGAGTCTCATAATGTCTATAAGAAGGTATAGATAACATGTAAACAAATGCCACGTTTTCCGATCTCAGTCGTCTTCTTCTCCAAGTGAAAGTACCAATAAGTTATATGATTTCTACATCACGTGGATGCTCATAATGGACCATGATTCATATTAAATTGAACGTCCCCAGTATTTCAAATGAAAAAAATATTTTCCTAGTTTCAAAAAAAGCAAAGAAAGCACATCCTGAAACACATTTTTACAAAATTTGTTTTTGATAATCAGTAAGCAAAATATACCATGATGTAATTTTTGTACTTTGAACTTCAAATATCTAAATTATGTAATAAGCCAATATGTTTAAAAAGTGTTTTTTTAATATTACGTATTAGATAAACATTTTTAAAGTGGTCTAGTGTTTAAACTATATTCTTCAAAATGAAAAATCGTAGGCATTCACTGCTGAATAATGGGAGACTGATGTTGTATTTCTCCTTTTTGCGCATAATTCCCTTTGGTGATAGATTCTTGGGAGTTTTACGGATTTCCTCCTTTGAGACATGTTAATACGGTCGACTAGGGGCGAAAGTTCCTCCCAGAAGGGTATGGATATTTAAAAGTCTTTACGGTTGTCAGAGCTTAAGATATCCAGTACGTGGTAACAGAAAAGTTATGACTGCTAAAATTAAAAATTAGTGGTGCTCATTAAGATTATCGAGTATTTTTATTTTTCAATCTTTGAAAACAAATTTGATGAAGCTATATAGACTTTTAACAATAACATGTAAAATGTCATGACACTCGTTTTTTACAACCTTATTTTACATTTTCTGTGCTACTATAATGACTTCGTATCCTCTATGTTCAATAATTATCTTAATCAATATGAAAGTTTAAAGAAAAAAAATTGAAAATCAACTAGGATTTTATGGCATTAACCCACAACAAAGGAAGAACTAAAGATTATTGGTAACAGCAAATTTATTTTAATTTTAATAGCTTTGAGATTATTGGTATTATCGACAAATTAAAAAATAAAATCTATTCAGTTTAATTGGTTGTTAATTTACAGTTAAATTAATTTATTTATCTAATTGATTATTGTTGATTATTAATTTTATTTTAATCATGGATCAAATGTCAGTTTATACAAAATATATATTACAATTAAAAATTTTATTATATATTTATATTAAAAAGCAATAATAATAACGAAATAATTTTTAAGAATTAATTCTTTAGTGATTAACTTGAACAAAGTATCAGTTTAATTTTCTCAACATAATTAACCCTTCTTTGCATAATGGTGGAAATTTCCATCATAACCTATAATGCCCAAAAATTATATAAAAGAACAAGTTCACTTTAAGTTGATCGTGTTTGGATACCTTTTTAATGTCCATTGCATAAAAAGAAACATAGCTATCAAAAATAAACAAGTGTCATTATCAGTGAAACGAGCTTAAAGTTGTCTCATTCCACTGTTTGTTGTAGTTGCAATAAACGTATGATTTCGTTTTTAATTTTGTTTTATTATATTTGAGTTTCTATTGCTAAAAAAAGTGAAAATGAGAAGAAGAAAAGTTTGTAACACGTATTTCTGTTATTTTCCTCTTTTATTTCTATTTAATACTAAGCTAATATTACTTTGGGTGATGATGGAAATTTTTAGCATATTGTTTTTTCTAAATTTTTACTATAAATACATACTAAAATTTTTTTCATCAATTTTCCTTTAATTTTGAACATGAATTCTATCACCTTGATTTATTTCACCAATAAAGAAAAAATCATGCAAAGAAGGGTTAAAAATTCTGCTGATTTAATTTTTAATGACTTAGAATTCCAAGATTAATTATGGTAATAGAGGAAAAAAGATCTTATTCGCTAAGAAATTCAAAGTTCATGAAACGATTATGAAACCTTTTATAACTTTTTGTTATTTTGGTGAAGAATAAATTGAATATAAATTATTTGGAAATTAATTATATTTTATAATAATAAAGTTATATTTGTTTCATCAGTATTCAGTAGATATATTTATCCAAAAATATATATAATTTCGAAAGTTCTAAGTGATGGTCAGCACTTTTTTTTAGTAAATGAAAACGGTATGGAATGCAATATTATTGACCTTTCTTTTTTTTACCTAGTGTTGTTTTTTCCTCCTTTTGTGCTCAAACTGATTATGATGAGAGATCGATTCTTTGCCAATCGATATTAGAAAATATTTTTTTAGAAGTGTTATTTTAACAAATAAACGTCGCATTCAGCTTAAAAAATAATAAATAAATAAAAAATAAAAAACTAAAATAACTGAATTATTTTTCCTTAGCGTGACATGGTACAATTTTTCAAAATAAACTTTTAAAAGTTAGATCATATTTCCTTATTATATATATATATATATATATATATATATATATATATATATAT